>PVLA01005688.1:0-140318 GCA_004027455.1 Hydrochoerus hydrochaeris
CTAACTTGAAATAATACATTAAGAAAAATTTTATGTCAATATCAGTAATAATAAAGTCATTAATATCATTAATGTTACAAAAAATCACACGCTAAAACATACTAAATAGCATTCTAATAGAATTTGGTACTAAAGTAGTTGCTAGGGATTAATAAGTATTTCTCAGGAGAGAATAGACCTTCATGTGATTTTACTTATACAGTATCTGTATTAAGAAGTCGGAAGCTTGAAATTTTAACTGCAGTTCAGCTGTTCAAGTCAGTGGTTTACTGATGGCTGTGAGAGATGAAAAGAATAACCCTTTGGAAATGTTTATATTTCTGGACTTCTATTCCTTAGGATTTTTTTGAGGCAGGTAACAATATGTAGTATTTGGGGTAAACATAATTCTCACTGTTTAGTGTTGAATGATATTTCTGAGTATTCACCCTTTCTATTGTTCCAACTCATACCCATTTTTGACGAGTGTGTTAGTACTGGATCTCCCACTTACCTTGTGACCTTGGCTTTGTTGCATATCGCATCTTTTTTTTTAATATTAATAGCACTTGCTAAGACAGGTTGGATTGGTTGTTCTAGCACAGAGCAAGGGATATGAATGTCACACGGATTCTATTTTATTCTGATCTTGGTTGTGCACTATTATTTTATTTCTATTCTGTCTTATATACCATTTCATTTTTAACTGGTTCATGCTTGATATATAACTTCCTAATCGTTATGCCATGATGTTAGTTATTTCTCTCAGACTTCTTTCTAATCTGTCTGAAGAGTGATGTGTAGTTGATTGACAGATGCTGCTTTGATAACCTAGAGATGGGAGGAGTAGGGGAGGGAGGGAGACTCTCCCAGGTCTTGTCTCTTTCAAACAGACTCTGCATTTCAACAGCAAGCGTACATGTAAAGGCCTCGTGATCTAATCACCTTCCAAAAGCCCTGCCCTATAACCTAGTGAGGCTTTGGGTGATACCTAAAATCTAAATCACAACTGCATAAGCAAATGTTATCACAGTACAGTGCACTACCTTTCTGAAGCTTGCAAAGAAATGCTGTCAGTGACTACTACAGGTCATGATATCTCACAGCCATCCTTTTTAGCCAAGTAGAGTTGCAACTTTCCCTGAGAATGCCCCATCCTTATTCTGGAAATGTGTGCTTATGCATAGAAATTACTCACTTCATGAACAATAAATTTAAAATTGGAGTTAGCACTTTAGAATATTCCTTTGTAAAATGGAAAAAAAAATCCTGATACTGTCCAGATTGTCATTCTCTTAAAAATGCACTGGTTTCTCTAGTTTAACATACCATTCTCAATTATGCTATGAGCACGTAGATATCATTTGGTCAATGGCCATCTTCTGTAGCTACTTACGGTTAAGTACTGATTTAATCCATTTGTGGCTTAAATAAAGTAATCCATTTGTAGAGCAAATGAAAAGATTAAACTTTTGGTACAAAATATGTGGTATGTTTCAGTACCTGTGCTACATGATTCATTTGTTTTATTCTTTAATCATTTTTATTAAAATAAAAGCATTATATGGAAAAATGTACAAGATTTAAATTGCCCCTTTGATGAGTTATGACAGCTGTAGAAACTTTGTAATAATTGCTTAAACTGACATATAATTTTTATTATAGCTGTTCCTAATCCCAACTCCTCCACATTCTCCAAAGTTAAAATAGATGAAGTAATCTATATGTGTTTTTAATATACTTGCAATTGGACAGGTAGAAATCTTAGTGTGTGACTGCTTTTGCATTGTTCAATGGTTTTGAAATTTATTTCTCATATTGCATGTGTTAAGGATTGTTCTTTTTATTGTTCTTATTTGTATTAGTATTTCATGGGAAGAATGTATATGAATTCTAAATAAGGGTGTGCACTAATGTATAAGTGGACTATGAGCACAAATACCAATTTCCTTTTGATTATAAATCTTCCTTTGTTGTTTATCATTGTCAAGTACATTTTTGCTATTTCATATCTTGTGCATTTTCATGTGCATTTTGTATTTACTTTGCTTATTTTTCTAAAAAGTTTGCTTGAGTATTAATAAGCTATTTTCTTAAGTCTACTTATTAGCTTGAAGATAATAAACACATCTTGATAATATTGAACATTTAAATTCTTAGATATGGTATATCTTTTTTAAAAATTTATTTTTATTTTTAAAAATAGGGTCTACCAGGCTTGAACTCACTATGCAGCCCAGGCTGGACTTGAATTCATGGCAACAATCCTGCCTCAGTCTCTGGAATGCTGCGATTATAGGCATGTGCCACCACCCCTGTAGTATACATTTTTTGATATAAATTTTTAAATTTATTTTGATAATGTTTTGTAGCTTTCCAGCATAGAAATCTTGATAAATTTTGGTTTCATTTATCTCTAGATTTTTTGATGTTTCCTGGTCATATGTTATTGTAAATAATATTTTAAAATTTCCTTTAACAATTTTTATTGCTTAGTAATACAAAGATAATTTTAACTTTGTGTTTTGTGACTCTATAAATTCCTTATTATTTAAATATATTATTAAACATTTCCCTTAGATTCCTATGAGCAAATCATATTGGAGTATTTTCCTGTAGATGCTATTCTGTACAATAATCCAAGGCTAAAAAAAAATGAAAGCTATATAATGTGCATTATTTTCCAATAATAATATTATATTTACTTAATCTTGGCTACATTCTTTAAGATTTTTTTCCTTTTTTAACCTATAAATATAATTAATATCAAATTTTAAGGGAACCATAGATTCATTAATTTGATGTATGTCAGATATAATTGCATGAGAGGTTTTAACTGTTACATAAAATGAATGATTGTTACATAAAATGAATGATTGTTGCATAAAATGAATAAGCTTTTTGTAATGTTATATTCATTTTAAAGGTGAAGTATCTCTTGAAAGAAATCAGTGATTCAGAAATTGTTGTAAAGGACTAGATAGGCAAAACAAAAAAGATGGGTAATCTTAGAAAGTTATCTGAAGAAAATATAGTAAACTGATATTTACAGGGAGAGTGATAGTACAGGTTGAGTGGACCTACTCTCTGAACCTCGAATCTAAAGTGACCCAAAATCCAAAACTTTTTGAGCCCTGGAACGATGCCACAAGTGAAGAATGCCACACCTGACCTCCTGTGATATATCCTAGTTAAACTGTAAGCATTTTAACAGTATCTTATAAAAGATCTTTGGGATATACCATATAAGATGTGAATGAAAGAAAAAAATGAATTTTTAGACTTGGGCCCCATCCCCAGATATAATATTATACATGTACAAAAATTCCAAGATCTTAAAAATATAAAAATTCCAAAATATTTTTGCTCCTAAGCATTTTTAAATAAGGGACACTGAACTCATCATTATGCATATGTGAAAATTACAAAATCCTAAAAATATATAAATTCCAAAACACTTTTAGTCTCAAGCATTTTTAAATGAGGGACATTCAAACTATATAAAGAAGTAGATTAGACAAAAAATAGCATTTACCCATTTGAGAAAATATGAGCAAGAGGAAACAACTGACCTTGGAAAGGGACGGTTTGGAAATAGTGGTGCTTTGGGGTGGTTGTAGGTTTTTTAATTACAAGAAAGGAAATACACAGTTTTCTCTAAGCATATGTATTTCCTCAGGCTAATCAATACCATTTTCATCTTTGAGTTAACCCAATATGTGGTCTTGAAGCTAAAGTGCTTTGCATGCTGTGATGCTCATTGGCATTGCTAATCCCACTGGACATCGCTGTGTGGTTACTCTTTTTGATGCACAAATTACCTCACAGAGATAATAATAGCATCAAAATCAACACAGTTAGATAGAAACAGGACTCAAATTTTAGTCTGTATTCTCCACTCTCTTATGATACCAGAAAAACTTAATTTGTTAAACATATTGTGAAGAGGCTAAAGGCTATGCTCTTAAAATTCATTTCCTGTTCAGTGTTAGGTAAAGCCCTATCTTCTTAAGTGAAAAAAACACGTATAAGAGTATTAGAAATAGACTTAAAAGTTCATTCGTGGCATCTAGTGGCTAAAATTGTCCTTAAATAATACATTTATATGTATCAAACCAGCAGGAGGGCACTTGACCTTTTCAAATGCTGAATCCTGTTTTGAATGTTTAAACAGCTGAAGCTATGTATTTGCCTCTTTGACAGATTTTGCAGCAAAGTGGAAGAAGAATTTCATGACATAACACGTGAAGCTGTTACTTAAGGTGTGTTGATAAACATGCCAAAGGAAAAATTGCCTTCAACTTCTGGAAGGAGGGACAATACAATGAATGCTTAAAGAGAAACTATTTAGGTTGAAAAGAATTTTGCATGCACACACGTACACACACACATATACACAATAACACACTCAAATACATAATCCATAATGAATCCATCTTGATTTCTTATATAGAGTATATTAGCTTACATACTGATTTGCAAATGAACAGATAATTTCCATTAAAAATGAAAGGAAAAATTTTATGCTACTAAACAAATAGAGGCATTCCACTGAAAACAGAAACAATGCAAATTAAATGGAGTTCAATTGCATTTATTTTAACTATGTAAAAGGATTATATTTTAGAATATAAAAAACATTCTTAAAACTAAATCTAAGGCCCATGAATTATATAATACAAAATAAATACATTATTTATAGATGGGTCTAAACCTACAAACTGACAATTGTAGCTTATATTACTAAGGAAAATGAGTTTAAATATGTTTCTCATCTTCATATTTATCCACAAAGTATTCTTTAATGTACTGTCAGGGAGGAAACTGGGGAAAGGGAACCATTGTTCTAAGAAAGACCTTTATTTTATCTTATCTTTTCACATTTATAAAAGGAGGATATTGTTATCATGCAAAAATTTTTTTTCTTTTTGGTTAAAATTCAATCGGATAATCTTGTAAATACTTTTATAATTTCCTCAGCTTTCATTTCACTTAAAAGTTCTACTCATTATAAATACTTTTTATAAATTGTACACATGGATACTGGATTTCAGTGCTTTCCTGTTCTGGGAAGAATACAGTGATTAAGTAGGAAGAAATCTCAGTTCTTATGAATTGAACATTGGAAAATTTGCACCATCAATAATTTCCAGCTGCTTTACTGCTCTGGGCAGCATTTTGGTCTGGATGAAGTGCACAGTGGTGGCTGCCCAGAGGAAGCGATGCTTCCAATGGGTTCTAGTGATGGAGTTAGAGTTAATTAGGCACAGAGGGCCTGCTCCAAGCAGAGGAAAGGGGGTGTTTAAATGCTCTAAGTATGGGGGAGTGGGCTAGAAATTCATCTTATGAGAAATGAAATAGCAATGTGGGTCTGGCTTCCACAAAATTTAGAGTGGCATAAAATCAAGCTGGTGTAATAGGATGTGGTGCATTTTTCAGATCCTTGACATATTATTTTATTAAGGTCACTGAATACCTCATTAAAGCTTTCAGGTGGGAGGATAGTATTATGAGGAGTATTGTAAATGATCTCCCTGCTTACATATTCCAAAAGGAACTAGGCACTTCTAGGAATGGACTTATTGAAGTCAATTTAGAGGGTACTTCAGTTGACTGAGTATGAGATGATGGTAGACAAAGCGGGTCGTGGCTGCAGAAAGACCCCCTAAAATGGTCACTTCATGATCACTTTCATTGATCCAAATGCTAATCTGGTAAGTGTTGGATTTTGTAAGGGCAATTTAAGCAGCAGGGCATCTGTGGAGACTCTAAATTCTACTCATTTTTCCTGTGAACCTGACACTGTTCAAGAAAACAAGTGTACTTGAAAGAAAAGGAAGAAGGCAGGAAAGAATAACAGAGCCACAGCAGAGCTCCCCTCCCAGCTCCATCCCAGGCCACACACACCCTGTCCCTGCAAGTCTTCATCTTGGCATAGGTCCCAACATTCCTGCTGAGCTTCTCCTCCCCAGGTAGGTGCTTAGTGAGTGTGACTAGCTCCTTCCTCTTCTACTTTGAACTTTGTGTTTTCTGCTTAATAACAGATAGATAAAAAGAGATAAAAAATGTAAAGCTTAAGCTTAAATAGCATTTGGTGTACTGATTTGTTTATTGATGGATGATCTGAGTAATGGTCCTTTTTGCCATTGTTTGCGCACAAATGCATAAGCATTAGTAGATATGGGCAGAAACAAAGCTTGGGTAGAAACAAAAGCTACATTAAAACTGAGATAGAATGAGATTTTATCAATTATTTCACTGAAGTTTTACTTGGCATTTCTGAAGTTAGTGTCTATTCCTCTGGTTTGAGGAGCTCCAATCTAACTTCAGAGGATTTGTTTCTTATAAATTTCATGTAAAGGAAAGTAATCTTGTAGGACAATGGATAAAAGTCCTCCACTTGGTTTTTCTCTTCCAACAGTTTAGATAAAAGTGACTTCTGCTTGAAGGCATTCATTACTGTTTTTCTTTTAAGTACCTCTAATTTGGCGAACTGTTTACTGAAGAGGCCACTTGGGAAGTCACAGCTTAGAGGAAAACAGATACAGCCTAGATAAACATACCTGTGTGAGAAAAGACAGGACAAGATGTAAATAAAATAAAACCAATTCACCTCTAGGTGAAGTTAAACACAGAGCACATTCAAATGACACTTGTTAACTGTAAATTCCAAAGAAGTCAGAAATACTTATTGTCATATTCCATGCACAATACTGAAAATCTCATGCATTTAGGTTCATAATGAATAAGTAGAAGTTTATTAGCAGTCACGAGGTCTTGGGTCATTTTACCACAGAGAAGCTTCTCATGGGTGCAGATCTGGGCTAAACCATGCGTATAAGAGGAGTGAGCATCTAATTAACCTCAGACTAAGAAGTTCTTCCTAGTGCTGAACTTTTGGCAAATTGTTCTCCTGTGGTGAAAGGTGACTTCATCAAATAACTTCTGAATCTGCCTGTCTCCAGATGGCGGGTCCTAGAAAAATGTAATCCATGTAGGCTGCTGTGCACTTGTGGCCCAAAGCTTGTTATCTAAGCTTTTATTAATGTCTGAAAATTCACTTACCTCAAAAAGTAACAGCCCATATATTCAGTATCAGAGGTGGCATAACTGAGCTACATCGCTTTCTAAGCCTAATTTCCAAAACCTCATTACACTATTTGATTTCTTTAGTGGTTCCCCAGAAAACTCCATACAAAACACTTATCTATTTAACCCATTGATAAATGACTCAGAAAACATGTATCAGCAAGGACGTTAAGGTACTGCTACGTGAGGCAGTGAATAACATCTGAATGAAACAGTATGCTAAAAAGCAAGGAGATGACTACAGGACTTTGAAAACTCCAGTATGTTCCTTGGTACCTAGTAGCCCATTTACATGCCTAGAATTGTGCACCTGTTCAGTCAAGACCTGAGAAGACACATGAAGCATGTTGTCTTATCATAATAAAAATGTTAAAAAATACTACCAGAAAAAAATGAGTAAAATTTGGATACTAACAACACTTAGTAACACAGTGGGTCGAATAATATAAGAGAAATTAGAAATATGAGTAAAATTGGAAATGAAAGGTATAATCACTCATGAGCATGAAGTAAAATCAGTACTGATAATGAAATTCATAAGCAATAATTTAACCTTCTAAAATTTTAAACCAATAATTTAACCTTCTATCTAGAAAACTAGAAAGGAAGAGCACTACATAGAGTGGGCAGAAGGAAGGAAATACTTAAGCCTAGAAGATAAGCAAATAAAATAAAATAAAATAAAAACCATCAAAAATCCACAAGACCAACATCGGCTGTTTTAAGAGATTAATAAATTGGAAAAATTTTAGCTAGATTAATGGAAAATAAGAAAAAATTACTGAAATTGGGCAGAAAAGAGGAATCATTGCAGCCAAACTTAAATTAAGAAAAAAAATGATAAGGAATTGCTATGAAGATTTTATGACAACTCATTAAATAATAGGAAATGGAAAAATCTTGGAAAGCATTAAAAAATAATAAAACTGACAAGAAGAATTTTAGATACACTTAAATGTATCTAAAATAATAAAAAATGCATTCTTAATAAAAGAACTCACAAAGATCTAGGATTAATATTAAATTCTTTTTAGTGAAAATTAGCACCAAATCCTACAATTTCTTGAACAAAATAGAAGAAGACTTTTTATGCATTTATGAGGCTAATATTATTCTCATATCAAACCAAACAGACATCACAAGGAAAGAAACTACAGAATATTTCTTATGAATATGGATGTAAAAATTTAACACAATGCTAGCAAACCAGATCCGGCAGCATGTGAAATGTATTATGCAAGAAGACTGAGTGGAATTTAGACAAAGAATGCAAAGCTTGTTCAACATATGAAAATTGAGCAATGCAATGCATGATAAATAGAATAAAAGAAAAGAAAAAAACTATATTATCATCACAATAGACACAGAAAGGCAATGAGTGAAAGCTAACTATGTTTCATGATTAAAAAAAAAAAAACATTATGCTAGGAATAGAAGATGTATTAGCCTTTTTCCCTGTGATGAAATGCACAAATTTGGCTAGCTTTATAAAGAAAATTGATTTATTTAGCTATAGTTTTGGATGTTCAGATGCATGGTGTCACTATCAGCTCACCTCTGGTGAGGACCTTGGAGATGACAGTGTACCATAGTGGGAAGATTTGTGGAAGGAAGAAATCACACTCTGGAGCATGAAGCCAGGGTGGGAACCAGAGTTTGGGTTTACTCTTATAACAATTTCTGTGTATGAAAGCTCAAGGATTCCATGTGAGTGACCTTCATCTCTTTCAAGGCCAGCTCCCTTAGTGTTCTCTCTTAAAAGTCCTACCACCAAAAGTTTCCAATCTACAAGCTCTTAGAGAACCTACTCTATGAACATCTGAACTATAGCAGAAGGTCCTCAAACTTATAAAGGTCACTTGTGAAAAACCCAAAACTAACACTAGACTGAATATTGAAAAGCTAAAACCTTTTCCATAGGATCAGGAATTAGATAAGCAAGTCTACTCTCTCTACTTCTGCTTACCATTAGGTGGAAGGTCTAACTAGGTCACTTAAACAAGAGAAAGAAAAATTATAATTTTAAAGGAAGTACAGTATTTATAGTTGCAGATAACATGGTTTTCTATATAGATAGATTTAGTAAATCACAACAAAACTACTCAGAGTTAATTTATGACTACAAAATTGGTAGCCTACAAGTTCAATACAAAAATCAGTTATATTTCCGTACAATTATAATAAACTATTTGAAAATAAAATTTCAAAATTCCATCTACATTTTCATCAATAATTAAAATATATAGGAATAAACATACCCAAATATATGCAAAATTTGCACACTGAAAATTTAAAAAATATTATAAAAGAAACTAAGAAATATAAAGAAATGAAATGATCTATATAAATGGAAAGATTTAATGTTGTTAAGATATTCCCCAAACAGCTACAGATTTAATTTTTGCTGAATTCTTTGCAGAATTCACATTTTCCCTAAAATTATTATCAAAACTCCAGCCAAAACAGTCTTGGAAAATAAGAATAGCATTAGTTGTTCATATGTACTTATTTTAAAACTTATTGTAAGAGTACAGTAATTTAAAATGTGGTATTATTAGATTATACATGTATTTAAATTGAGTAGAACTGAAAGTCCAAGAAACCAATGCAGAAAAGCTGAGTATAAATCTGTGGTTGACTTTTGACAAGAGTGCCCAAACTATTTAGTGAGAAAACAATAATTTTTTCAACACATGATGATGACAACTGGGTATTCTTAAGCAAAAGACACTTTTGTAACTCACTTGTTCCAATTGTTCATTTCATCAAATGAAAAAGATGACTTATTCAACTTGTGATTTTAAGTTTTGGTGATATATTTTAATTTGATTTGGGGGGGGCAGGAATTTAGTTCAATGGCACAAGCACCTGCAAGCATGAGGCAGTGAGTTCAATACCCAGTACCAAAAAAAAAAAGTGACTTTTTAAATGAGATTTTTGAAGTATAAGCTTAAATAGCAGAAATAGCATAATTATCTGACAATATTCCTTCATTATTATCTACATATTTTTGGCATAAATATAATGGATCTGGTTTGCTAGCATTTTTGGCACCTTGAACAGCTACATTACTCTTTCTGCAATGTGTCCTTTACTTTTCCTGAAGGGGAACCAATTTAAAGTATCCTAAGCATGTTTGAGAAATCAATTTGTTCTGTGTTAACAGCGTATGTTTGAAACACGTATACCAAAACATGAACTTATGAATGTGCAAAAAACCTATAAAGACTAATTCCTGTTAAGTTCATGTAACTGTGAAAGCTCGTCTTTTTAAGAATACACACACACACACACACACACACAAACTAAAACAATTAGCAGTGAGAACAAAACAGAGATATAAAATAGTACTATAATTTTTCGGTAATTTGTGACCAGTATGAGTAAATATCTCTGCCTTTCTACATAGCCTTACTTACCATTCTGTATGCCACCCTGTGAAATCCCCTCTTTATTCTATCTTTGCCATTAAAAGCGGTGTTGAATGAGCTGTTCGTGGGGGGCTGACTGTCCAGTGCAGGGAGAATTAACGCATTTCATTGATACTGAATTACAAACAGTCCAGCTCAGGACTGAGTTCAACGGTTAGGGCCGAGGTTAAGACAGAGACAGGAATGCAGAGGGAGGCTAAGCAACTGGGGCAGACTTAGCCTCTGACTTAAGCAAGGATGTTGGGCAGAATGACGGTGCCCCAAACTGATCCTGAGGCTTGGATATTGAAGGTTAGACAGCAGCCAGGAAAAGAAAGACTGAAAACCAGGTCACTGCTCTAACGGCATAACAGAACCTAAAGAAATGTTGAAGGCAGAAGTTGAGCCTATACCCAGCAACTGCCCTATCAAATCAAAATCAAACACTACGTCTGAGCTGAGAGAAGGAAAAGTCGAACAGTGGGTGTGAAATTGGAGCTGGTGTTAGAATTACCCTAAAAATTCGAAATTTTAGCCAGAGCAGATGCTAGCGCAATGCAGAGGTGAGGGGTGGACAGTAATGAGAAGGCTCTCAAGACCCCTGGATTGTGCACTTAAAATGCCTCGCACTGTGTTATGTGAATCTCATCTCAATACAACAAACACACTGATATCTGGAGTGCTGTCCATTCCTGAAGATCTTATAACCTAAGTTATAGAGGCAAGAATAATTCTCATAGTTTTTTCAAAAGTTATGAAAAAGAAAATAGAATTAGAGAAAAACGTCAAAACATGGACCTTTCTGTCTAACTATGAAAAAACTGACATGTTTGTAAATTGAGCAGTATAATGTTCTTTGACTGTGTTTGTTGATTTTTGTGCTTGACAGAAAGAAAAAAAATATTCAAATTAGGGCAGGAATGAGGTGTTGCCTTGAGCATTATTTACTTTGTGATTCCAGTGTTCTGAGCTTCAGACTAAGTTATTTTTAAAAATTGAGCTTTGCCACTATTGTAGTCAGAAATCAGAAATCAGGAAAAGACCTGTGAGAGTTTTGCTTTTAATTCTAGAACCAAATTCAAATCCTTGTGCTTGAAAACTGCTTTGCTTACTTATTACAATTAAGGACCTTTTAAAAACTAGAGCTATGACAGGGCTGGTACTATGTGCACATTTGCCCAAGATCTGCTTTACAAGAAGGACTTCAATTGTTGAAAACAATAATCTCTACCTTAGAGTTAGGTAGGATTTTAAATGACTTTTTATAATTAGAGAAAGGTTAGAGTAGCAAGCAGTCAGGGGAAGGAGAGGTAGCTCTCTTATTTTTTAGACTCTATGTGGAACTGGCTGAATTGTTGAACTGCCAAATTATTATTAATGATGATCAAAGCAAACAGCGACCCAGAATATCTTTATTTGTAAATTACAGTAAGTGAAAAATCAAGTTATATATTATGAAAGTCATTAAAATTTGGTTAAATGTATAAGCATAACAAAAGAACTACACAATAAAACAACTCCTACTATCTAATCAGAACGACAAAACACAGTGATTGCTCTAGAAAACATCATAAATTGCAGTTACTGGAGCAGTCTACCCATAGTCTCTAAACATCAGCTCACTTAAAACTCACTTTCCCTGCCACATAATCCCCTGTGATCCAGGCTGTCTGTACATATATACTCTAAATAACTGATATTCTATCACAATGATGAGAGCTGAGAAAAGTGTTTTAGGTCAATGACTAACCTCTGTCTGCATGCTTTCTATAAAGCTCAAGAAACATTTTAGTTTTTCAATTGTAAACATTTTTTATAAACAACAATATTAATCTAGACATTCCTTTTGCCTACTGTTTTGAGTTAAAAGAGACTTGCAGGGAAACTAAGTGAATACTAAAAATTTGAACTAAGATGCTTATTAATTTTAAATCTTGACATCAGGAATGAAGATCCTTATTTTGTACTTTATTTCTGACAGCTTATACTGAGCATATTCATAAGTAAATTCCCATTTTATCATTGCACTAATTGACAGTTAACCACCTGAGACTTTTTAAAAATTATTTTATAAAAGTGGTTGTAATTAGAATTAGATTTGCAAAGAAAAAAATAGTAGAAATACCATGAAAGCTAAATGAGTATATCATAGCAAAATCTGATTTTAAAATATGCCTAAGATAGAGAAATGGCCAACTCTGGACAACATTAGC
This sequence comes from Hydrochoerus hydrochaeris, assembly GCA_004027455.1. Classification (NCBI taxonomy): domain Eukaryota; kingdom Metazoa; phylum Chordata; class Mammalia; order Rodentia; family Hydrochaeridae; genus Hydrochoerus; species Hydrochoerus hydrochaeris. Next base: position 12,692 of record PVLA01005688.1, read on the forward strand.
CCCACACTTCAAGCAATACCACAGCAAAGAAAAACAGTAGTGAAAGGGAATTCTTTGGGGACCACATTATAATATCAAATTTAATGGTGACAGGCCTTGTGACACCATTACAAGAAAACAAGCAAAAAAGCAACATAGAAACCAGTTCCCCAGTAAGGGTAATTCCAATTAGTTTCACTTTGGAGAAAACAGCAGGAGAAGGCTTTTGGAAAGAATTTAAAGTATATTAAGAATGAGGTCAAAGATGAAGAAGGGTTAACAAACCCAAATATATCAGAAAGTGAAAGTGCTTTTTAGTGGCTAGGTCTGTTTCTTCTCTTCCAGATTGCTACTGTCAGTTTATAGAACCAGAAATGAGTTGTATTGCATCTTTCCCATTGCATCTCTATCTCTACCTCAATCTCAGTCTATAAATGATATTATTCAGCAATTAGCAGCATCGCATTTGTAAGGCTGACTCTTAGAAAATAAAATAAGATGGACACTTTTTCAGTCCTAAAATCCTACGTGAACTTAAGGCAAAGGGATGGAGTTTAGGACATTTAGAGAAGACACAAAATATTTTATCAGCTTTACTTTCAAAGCACTTCATGCTTTTGGAGTTTGATAATTGTATTTTCCAGTGAATCATATCTGTTTGGGTGTGCAGTATATGAGTGTGTGTGTGTGTGTGTGTGTGTGTGTGTGTGTGTGTGTACGCACATTCATACAGTAGAAATTGTCCCACAGAATGTTGGAGGACTAACAATTCCGTATGCCATTCTCAATGCCATTTTCAGTAGAGAACTAGAAAAACTGTTTCTGTAATCAGTTTGGCACCTGAAGGCCTGAGACACAAGGAAAGAGAAAGGGGTAGAGGGTGAAGGGAGCAATGGTGTGAACCCCTACTGAGTGTGAGTGCCCAGGAACCAGGGATTTTGATGTCCCAGGACAGGAGAAAAGGAATGTCCCAGTGTGGAGAGACTGACATTACCCTTCCTCCCTTGTTTTATTCCATTTGAGGCCTTGAAGGATTGGATGATGCCCACATTGGTGATCTTCCTTTATCAGACTATGGAATCAAATGCTAGTCCCTTCAGGGCCACGTTAGAGATACATTCACAAAAAGTACTTTTCCAGCCTCTGAACATCTCTTAATCCATTCAAACTGACAAAATTTACCATCACAATCATTGAGTTTTTCCCCTAGGATTTTTAAACTTTAAGGTATAATTAATCAGATCCTCAAAATTTTGATGACAATTGTGTCCATGGTCCTTATTTTAATATTAATCATTAAATTATTAACTTCAAATCAAAAGTTGTCTCAATTTACCATGTTTTCCATATTCTTAGAGAAAATACCAAGCCAAAAATGAACTTGTCACCTGTATTATCACCTGAGATCATAAATAAATTTGACACTGTATATCAGTTTAGATATACTTAAATCTACTAAACTGTATCCATAAAATTAATTACAAATGTGCTAGTTTTATGACATTGACTGAAAAATAAAAATGTGAAATTTTCCAACTTATTCTCACTTATGGCATCATCATGGGCTCAGACATCTACAAAATGGATCAAAGGCACTAATACAAAGTAACAATTTTAATTGGAATAAATCTTTAAAATTGCTGACTTAGTGGATTTAGAAGGCAAGTATGAGATCTATGCAATCACTTTTGAGAACACAATCAGTTTGTTTCATTAGTGTGTGAGATCTTTGTACTCACCTTTTTAGGTAACATTCATAATATTTCACGTAGATGTTGTGAATCAATTGCACAAAACTTTTATTGCTCCTACAGTGTGGCAGCAATGCGTTTTAAGTTTCCTGAGTCTGGGACAAATTTGGGGCTCTGGGTAATAACTCTGTGGTCTAACTGGCATGACTAGAAGTAGCCTTGGGTATTGATGGTCACTGTGATACAGAAAGTGAATTGACATTTCTACTTCTACTCAGTGTCAGATACACACTACTTATTTTCATTCTCATAACAACCCATGAAAAAATTCCCATTTGCATCTTACAAATGATGGTGCTAGGGCTGGAAAAGTTGGTAAATCTGTATCAGATCTATGAATAATATAAAGCCATGGCTCACATATAGAGTTTGATGACACCACAGCCTATGAACTCCCTCACAGGACTCCTGTCTCCTAAGTTGAAGAGAACTCACAGCAGGGGAAATTTAGGACATAGATAGAAACCAGTGCTAAGATCACTGGCACTGAGTGTCAGTGCAATGCCCTGTGCCATGGCTCATCCTTCAAAACACACCACAGGTCAGGATTGAATGATTATGGCATGAACAGTAGAGTTCAGGAATCCAGACAAAGAAATTGAATGCCATATTTTACTATTATCTTAAGAATACACCTTACTGGAGGAGAGAATAACTTCCCTAAGTGCCTCTGACTGGAGTATTAGAGGTAGAGGTGAGCAATAAGTTTGCAAAGAGAAGTGTCTCAGTGCAAATAGATTATTGTAAACAGGATCAAAACCTCTGATGTCTTTTACTTTAGCTTTCTAAGCCTACTACTTCCATAGTTCAAAACATTCTACTGCCCCGATCAATTCCTACTTTTCTTGATTAATTATTAGATACCTATAATGTATCAAGAGCTACTTGGTGCTGCGGAGACAGTGATAATCCATAGGATATGGCCTCTGCTCTCTTTCAGTTTATAATCTAGTTATAGCTCAAGTGTATACATAGGTAAACATGAGATTATGTGAAAATGAGAAAATGAATGTTAGAAGAAGAGAATGTCTCACTGTTGGAGTAATGTGACCAGTTGAAATGTAGAGCATGCCAGCTTGTCTAGGACTAAACAAAAAGTAAGAAAGAAGCCATATAGCTTAAGTATTAAGAAGGTATCAAAGTATATTGAAGCACTGATTATGTGACACAAGATAAGATTAATCATATGAAGGAATAAAGGTTAAATTAAATGGCAAACTGGTAGTTATTCAGAGTTTATCAGTTTTCACATGCTCAACCTTTTGTGTTTTGGAGACAAAAGAAGATACTGTATATAATCTTTGCTCTAGAGAAGTTTCCAATTAACTTTATTGAAGGCATTTTTAGCTCTAGTCATTGCAGATTTTCAGCATTGAAAACAATACCTAGAGACATAGTCTTTCCTTGAGGGCTTTGGGTTTTGAATAACCCTCATTGTAAAGAGCTATGCAAGCATGAGGTCCTGAAGTTTGAAATGAAAATATGAAGACTATTTAATGACAGATGTAAGTATTTGCTACATTGAGAAGTAAAAGTACAAGATTACACAAGAAAAAGTACAAAATGACCAGTTTTGTGAATAGCTTATGCACCCCTATTGTAGGAAATATTCAGAAAGTTATTATGGGTAGTTCATAATAGGCCTTTGGAAATATATGCTGAAATTATAGATGAGTAAACAAATGAATATATGAAGTTCAGAAATTGATTTTCTTTAAGGTGAAATTGTGAATTATTTTTAATTTCCTTCTTTGCATCTTTTTGTAATTCAATTATTGAATAATAAATGCATAATACTTTTTAATTTAAAAAATTAAATATAGTTGATGATCTGATTAAAAAGAACAATCACAAAAGAGCAATTAAAGAAATAATCACAGATCAATCTGAGGTAGAATAGTTTGCTTTGTGACTGAAAGGGCAAGAAAAAAATGAATAAACTGTATTGACTAAATGTATATCAGAACCAGCTTTCAGGATTACTCCTTTTTGTCCTACCATTGCCGATAAACCTAAAGAAGAAAAATGTATGGTTCATTCTACAGTAGGAACACATCTAATAACTAATTTAATCCTTTTCATTTTTTTCTTTTTTCTTTTAAAGTTAGTAAAATCCAACCAAATAAGACAGAACAAAGTCAATTAAAACAATGCAACAAAATTGGTATAGAACTTTAAAGCAGAATACCAGGAAAACAGCAATAGCTGCCATGGTATATCTTGTTATCCTCACAATAGTCATCCATTCCATCAGGTATAGCAAAATTAAACCAAAATCAAATCAACAAAACCAATCAAAACAGAATATTGAATAAAGCAAAACAATCAGAACAAAGCAAGACAGTGAGAACAGTATTTGATTTCAAAGACAAGATGGAATGAAATCCCTCAACTTGCTATATATTGCATACTGCCTTCCTCCCAGAGCTGCTCAGACACTGGCTCTAAGCCTGCATAATCAGCCAAACAATACAAGCATTTAGTTGCTTTATGCACATTATTTGCTATCACCTCAGCCTGTCCTCTGTGCCATTCGGATTCTTACTGTGTTGGGGGGGGCAGTCAAGGTGTCAGTTTCTCAGCCCGCATGCAGGCTCAGGGAAGGAGCTGTCTGACTTTTCTCTCCCAGGAACCCACGTGGTTCCTGCAGCTTACTGCAAACTCTGGCTAGCTGAATTCTTGGTTGATCCCTCAAGTCCCAGCATGGCCGATTCTCGGGAGACACTGATTTTCTCTCTCTGAAACCCTCATGGCTTGCTCGGCTTACCAGAAAGGCTGGCTAGCTGATTGCTTGATTGGTCTCCCACGTCCCAGCATGGCTGATTCCTGCTTTTCACTCTTCACATATTAAATCAATTTTATACTATTAAGACAGGTTATAATATTTCTTCATTGTACTGCAGTGTCTTTCAGAACTGATTTTTAAAAATTTATCTTTCCATTTACAGCCCTAGGTACAGACTGGATACTCCACAAAGGTCTGTTAGGTTTGCTTACAGTTTTTCCCAGTATTGGCCCTTAATTTATTTAAATATTTCTTTTTTTTCTAGTTTAGCTTCTTAGACTATCAAGAATAAATCTATAAGATATTTGGCTTCAATGGTACTACAGGTGGCAGCCATGGAGCAAAAGTATGAATTTTGAAATATCAGACCTGTTCAGCCAGTATCATGTTAGACATGATGCACAACAGAAATAGGTTAAAGAGTGATCAGTACTGATCATTTCTACATCTGCCTGTGTCTATGATACATTAACTTGTGCTCAGCACTCATTTTTCACTAGTTGTACAGATTTTATTAGAATAAAAAATTAAGATGTGAATAGCACAGACAAAATTTCAGCTGACAATTCAAAACACTTATGGAAGTTTAACAGTAGGAAACAAGTGTTTACATATTCGCGAGCTGACTTACAGTTTCAACTCCTTGTTTGAAGCACTGTTACCTCCTTGAACCCAGTAACACAGCTGATTCTGTATCTTCTGTGTTTGAATTATCTTTTTATATCTTTAAGTCAGTGAAACCGCCCAACAGGTTCCCTGTTACTTTCCTCAGACTCTCTGAGGGTTATTTCCACACTTTATTAACAGTAAATTTGCTTCTCACATTAAAGCAAACCTGGATCAAGTGGGGACTTGAACTCAATTTTTCAATTAGGTGAGTTCAGGAACTATAGCTCAAATGAGGAATGCATTAATACTATGAATTAATCTGTTTTGGTCCTCTTTGTTCTGAAGTCTACAACAACCCATTTTCCTTTTCAATTATTTCAGAGTCATAGTAATTGTAAGACACTTTCATATTACACATCTTAAAATATATTTTAAGATTCTATCTTTTCCTCATGCTGGAATCATAAAATTAAGCTCATCTGGAATTCTCACATGACTTTTTTTCTCTAGAAACTGAAATTAAGAGTTACATTTGAAATAAAATTTACATGTGCTTTAATGAAAGGTTTACTTAAAGCAAAAATGAAACAAAAGGATGATGAGAGGCTGAACTTTTAATTGAAACATTGAGAGATCCCTGCACTGTGTATACCCTTTGCTTTTTCACAATTAATAATGTAGAGAATGAAGATTTATTGGTTATCCATGAAATTATTTTCCAAATGTATATTAATTTTCTTTTAATTCTCTGTTGAAAAAAGATATAAGTTAACGCAGGGGTTCCTAAAGTGGTGGTGAAATCACAGAAATAACTTAAAGACCACAAGAGATTGAGACAGGCTTTTTTACTAGCGGGCCAGGCTAGTGATAAGGAGACTACTAGTTAGCTTTTGCAGCTAAATAAATGCATCACCAAGGGATAACTGTTTGATCATTTGAGCTCTCGGTATTCTCATATGTAAAGTAAATGAAATAGATGAAATGATCTTCCTGAACCATTTATACAACTCGGATAAATCAAGTGGCCATATAAGTGTTATTGGCCTTGGCTATGTTTAATGTACTTACTTTTTATATAAATCTTCATATAAGTAACATAGAATGTGAAAGTTTTGTTGGTGGCTCTAAAAATACATGTGTAAATAGGTGGTGGCTCACTTTCTTCTCAGCCTTCTGGCAATTCATATACCCTGTGTTTCTGTTGAGGAGCCTGAGGAAAAATGCCCTACTGTTGACTGCCTTTAGAAGATAAAAACGAAGTTCAGTGTGGTAAAAGCTCATTCAAGATCACAACATCATGTGGATGTCAAACTCTGAGCTAAGGCTTGAAAATAACTTGGTTTTTCAACATTTACAAGTTAGATTTTTAGAATGGATTAGTATCTGTTATACTTTAAGTAACAATGGGTAACACACGGCCAACCTATGACATTTACAATAAGTGACTGAGCTGAGGAGAGAAACACACACACACACACACACACAGGTGGAAGAGTTTTTATCACAATCTACTCATTTTAACAAAAGCATATGCAGATTCTGTGTTGGATTCTGTAGGAAGCATTGGGTACAAAGTGATGAAGTTAATTAGAACTGACCCTGGACTGCTGGAATGTGAAGTCTAGCGGGAAAATAGATAGATTAAACAATTATACACACAAACTATGATGGAAATTTGATGTGTGTTATCCAAAAACAAACACTAATGTGAAAACTAGCAAGAGGATTTAGACCAGGGTTGGCATGTAATATGTGGATGCCTCCTACATTCTCTCCTACAGGACGGGTGAGACATTCATTTCTCAGTTGATGGAGCACTATCTGTTGAGCATTCAGCATGAGCCCACTTTCCAACAAGTGACTCGGCTTGAAGGAACTGTTTTTTCCAAGATACCCCCAACTCCTAAGGAACAGATTGCCTTCAGGGAATGACCAATGTAGGGTTCCTAAGGTCTGCTCACAGGCCTTCAAACAGAGAAAGCTGGCCTGAGTCCCTCCACCTTCATTTGTGATTTAGCCTTGGTGAAGGCTCAGTGGCATTACCTCTTGGATCATCCTCCTCCCTGATTCAATTCTGCTTCACTGACTGTCCTGTCTTACATCTGCAGTTTCTCTGTAATAAACTTCCTGCATGATTTCTCCTCTTGGGCTAGACTTTCTAGGAAAATCATTAGACCTAAAATATAAGAAAACGGACTCCAAAGTATGTAGGACTTTTGGAGTGAATTAGTCACTAATCACTATACCAAAAAGACTTAATCACTGGTGATAGGTAGAATCTGGATATATCACAGATGCTAAAGTAGTATAGTTACTAAAACCTTTGTTGGTAGTAAACTGGAGTCACCAGTGTGCAGAGATGCACTGCTAGGTACAGTATTTTAGCATGTGAGGTATTTATAAGAAGCACTTACTGTGAGCCTAGGGATAATATTGTTAGGCAGTACTGATGTGCTGAAAGAGTTTAAGCAAAATGTGACTATAAAAGAAATTCACTGAAAGCAAATATTGCTACTCTTTATCTCCTGAGAGTTGCTTGGAAAAATAAGCTGTGGATCAGGCTCAGTTCTAAATTATACACATAGTAGAATTCCAGAGGAAATTTAAATTGGGTTTACAAATTTTCTGTGCTATATTATATGGTTGGCTAGGATAGAAAATGGTAAGCAGAACTGAGCATGGTAAAAATACATGTAGACTGACACATTGAAAAAACTTAAATCACCTGTAACACTATCAATCCACCCTGGAAGGCTGTTGGGTCACCCTGCTCCTCTTTGTTAAAGCCCAATGTTTTTCCTTTTAGAAGATAATTTAGAGACTTTGTTTGTGAAGTAACTGCTCAGTTCTAACTCTTCTCTAACACACTCATAAGACAGTAGCAATATAACCAGAATGGTAACCGGTGATATTTAGTAGTCAGTTTCACTTCCCGTGTACTATCCATCTGAAACTGGTTACTTGCACTCCTAAAAAGAGATCTATCATTTCAATTCCAAATTAAAGCTCAATTTTCCCTTTGAAATCATTGCTTATGCTTCCTCTTCCCATTTATTTTTGCTTATTTCCATTTATCTGCTGTATTAGTATTATAATATATTATGCTTTTTCACTGGGTCTCTTCTCTAAACAATAGTTCCTCACTCATTTAATTATCTCATCAATCCTCATTGTAGTATCAGCTATCTGATGATGACTCCAAAATTTATATGCTAAATCTAGTGCTGTTTCACAAACTGCAGACATTATCTGATTATCTATTCAATATCTGTACATAGATATATGAGAATCATTCCAATCTTAATAATTCCCTAAATATTTTCCTTCTCATTTCTCTTCCCTTTCCTTTAACCTGTACCTCTGAAGTCTTCTTCATTTCAATTAATGTCAATTCCTTTTGCTAATGACAAAGTACTTAGGTGTTATTACTGGATAACTGACTTCTCTCTCTTAGCATTTATTTTCCTTATCAAGTTTGTGTGTAAATACTTCAAAATTAGTCTGGAATCTAATCATTTATTGTGCTGTTCTTTTTAAGCTACACTTACCTTTCTTTCAGATTATTGCAAAAGTTTTTCTTTTTGTGGAAGGCACTAAAACAAAATATGCTTAAATACACATTTAATTTATATATGCAAACTTTTAGTGTTCACGTGCATCCTCTTTTGTCTAAACACTCATGATTATCAGCATAATTAGCTATCTAGAATTATCCTTACTTATACTAGGATCAAGTTATACCATAGGAATTGATGGACATGTTTGTCCTCTCATTAATTTTGATCATCTTTTTAGATTCCATAAGCACCTCAAATGCTGAAATATGGCTTTTATTAGTGCATTTCTGCACACTGGTGTTCCAACCCATTTCACCAGCAGATCACAATGGAGCAATGGATTTATTTTGTCTTTGCTTGCTTATTCTTTCACATTTCCATTCTTTTCTTTCTTTGTTTTGCTGGACTTGGTTGTGAGAAACTATGTTTCCCAAATTTGACAACTGCCTTCTCCTTGGAATCAGCCACTAGGAAGCTCTGGTGGGTGATTGGAAGTTGCCATTTTAATTTGTACTTCAGAGAGTGTACTCATTAGGAGAAGGTAGTTACTGGTTCAGTTACCCATCAACAGTAGTAACTATGGGCTCTAAGATGAGTGTGGAGCCTCAAGCTGTGGATCAGGAGACTCTAGTAGCAAGTGTATCAGCAGCGAGTGCTGGGAACATTGCATGTTCCCTTTGCTTCCTTCAAGACTTAGTGAGGTGCATACATTTCTAGGTTATTCCTAATCTTGTATTCTTTTCAATACTTCTGTAATCAAACTCTGGTTTAAAACCTCTTCTGTTTTAATTACTTATTTAGTGTTTATACTTCTTACTGAAAGTTAACTCATGCTTTCTCCTTACTGAATGGCAGTTCATGCCTTCAGTCTACTGTGAACATAAAAGTGACAGTCTTACTAAAATGTAAATCATATTTATTTTCTCAAACCATTAACATTACATTGAATATCATTTATGTTGTTATATAAGGCACTGCACCATTTGATTCCCAGTTAGCCATTTATTTCACCCACTATTGTATGTATCAATTGCTTCCATTCAATATTCAACTTGTGATTTTTTTAAACTCTTTTTCTTACTTAAGGATTGTTCACTTCTCAGCTTTACTTCTTGGGATGCTATTCCTCATATTTGATATAATTTCTTCCCTTGTCTTAATCATATCTCTGTTATCTTTCCTTTTAAGGAGAGCATCCCTCACTTCCTTTTGAAAGATTATATAACATCCCTTAGTACTCCTTCATTCATTTTTCCATATACTTTTTCCATGAAAAATCTTTAATTTTAGCTATTTATATTATATATTGTCTACCACTCTTCATTAGTTTTACTCCACAGTGTTACAAATTTTGATCTCTTTTTTTGTTGCTATATTACTTCTCTCTGAATGTTTAGTTTCATTGAAAATTTTCAACAAATTAATTGATAATTTGGAGGGGCAAGATTGGCTATGGGACTCCTTCAGGAGTCATGAGCAACAAGTAACTGTGCCTTGTACTAACATAGTGTGATGAGAACAAAAGACTAAATACATCAGGGAAATGTGCAAGATATACATGAAAATTTAGAAGATAATATATATGTCACATGTATGTTAAGGCACTGTAGAATAATAATTAGAAAGTGACAAAAACTCTTCTGGACAAATTGTAAGAAACATCTCCTTTTCACCTTTTGTAATATAATTTTTCATGTTTTTTAAAGAAAGAGTGTATGCTTTAATTGTCATTTCCGTTCTTATAAATATACACTCTGCTTTGGACCCTAATAATTTTATATTTCTTTTCATGGGCCAGAGTATGAATTTGCGATCTATATAATCTTCAAAACAGAAACTGAGTAGTAGCATATGCATCAGTTAGCTATTGCTACAATAGTGCTGTGTAACACACTCACAAAAACCTCAGTGGCATACAATAATTTATTGAATCCACTTGACTGAGGGATAATGAAGGTTCTGGTTTTTATTCTTATTTGTTTTTAGGCTGGAAATAAAACCCAAAGCTTCAAACTTGCTAGGCAACTGCCCTATCACTAAGCTGTGTCCACAATTTCTAGGGGTCATATTTAAAGAGGGGCTTGCGTGTCTCTTAGATGTGCCCTCTCAGATGACTCAGTCAGCTAAGCCGGGCGACAGTAGCTAGAAGTACTTTGTTTCATATTCCAGTTCTTTCATGCTGTAGCGTCTTGTTAAACAGTGTGTTAGGCAGGAATAGTTTTCTACTAGTAACAACAACAACATAAGAAGGCATACACAATGGATAGTTTCATATGGCTTATACTTAACATGGCACACTTTGTGTGCATCTATTTCAGTGTGTCAAAGCATGACACAGGGTTAAACCCAATTTCTATGGAAGGAACACCAAAGTAACACCACAAAAGGTATGGATACCAACAAAAATGAAGAAATGGTATCAATAACACAATTTACATAATACATCATATTAACTACATTCAAACAATTCACAGAAATGTGTCATAGAATCAGTAGTTAAACATCAAATAACATGGTGCAAGAATCATGTATTTACCTTTCTTATGTGTACAAATACTTGTGTATGTACAAATACATGTGTACTTATGAATACAAAATAAATAAAAGTTGATTTCTATGTAGTATATCTTAGGGAAAATAACCAAGTGCACTACAACTACATTACCAATGATATTTTAATTAAAAAAAATCTGAAGAATTAACATACTGATTTTGAAATTTACTGTGAATTTCAAAATCAGTATGTTAATTCTTCAGTCAGTTGTGTTTATTTATTCTTTCACTAATAAAACTTTTTAACCATTTTCTAAATATATTACCAAGCATAAGAAAAAATGAAATGCATTTCTTTATATATGTACACACACACACACACACGCAATGTCTACAAATAATAACACATTTCTACTATCTTCCCCATAGAGAATGTCATGCCAAAGACTCATTTTGTGACATTGTCTTCCACATTAAGATTAATATTTATTTAAAATATGATCTTATAGATACAAAATTTGGAGACAGATATGAGTCATAGATATTTAGTAAAAATGTATGTATAATGGGAAATCCTGAATGTCTTGAGTCATAGATATTTAGTAAAAATACATGTTTAGTTGGAAATTCTGAAATATGAGATTTACATTTTGAGATGTAAGTTTTTCAAGTATCACCAGTGTCTTAGTTTTCCAGTTACTGGGACATGATAACAACACCTACAGTTTAGAAGAGAAGTTTAATTTAACTCAATCTCAGGCCATTCAGTCTGTGGTAAGCTGGTTCCAAGGCAGATATGTGATTACAGAAGAGCGTGGCAGTACAAAACTGGAAACAGAGCAGAACAGCAACAAAAGAGAGAGAGGCCAGGGGTCACATAGAGCAGCCAGGATTTCACCTCGGTGACTCACCCAGACAAACACAGAAATGTGCTTCCTTAATTCTATGGGCAATTCCTAAGCTAAGTAAGTTGCCAACTATGGTTAGCTTTTACAACTAAGTCCTGCTTTTGTACAAATGACCTAATATGCAATTCTCATTTGTTTCATATTTAAAATAAGACATTAATGATACATCAAAAAGTTTTTATTACATTCTGGAAAAGTGAATTAAAATATTAGAAGAAAATGTTTTATTCATGTTCAAGAGCAATAAAAATCTTAAGTGAATCAGGGAAGCATATTTAAAGTCCTTATATTTACAAAGTACATAGACGATGGTATTTTTTTCTCATCAGCATTCCCTATTTTGGATGATAGAGTTCCCTACACGTTTAATATTTTCTAAAGAAATCCATATAAGCTCTGTCATAACAACCCATGTTTCAAACAAAAACAATCAAATATTTATGGAGCATTTTCTACATACAAAACATTATGTAAAGGAAGGCCCTTGAGATATCATAGATGCCATCTATACCAGTAAAAAAATTATGGAACATTGCAGAAAATTTACATGCTTGAATATATTTTATAGTTCATACTCAGGGAAAAATATAGGCATCAAAATAGTTCCTCTTGTGGAAACAGAAACCCATGATGGAGATACAGAAATGAAATTGTACCCTTATTAGTTGTGTCATAATATTGATATGCACTACAGTGGTGGCATGGTTGAGTTTGAGCCCAGTTTTCCAAAAGGAATTCAGTATATTGAAAAACATCTAAAGTTTAGGACCCACCTCTTCAACTAAGCTTGTTAATATCATTCAATGAATTAATCTGAGCACAACTATGAATTTTATATTATTAAATTTGTTGTGCTCCCTTTGAAAATAAAGCGAATAAGAGAAAATATAGTATAGTACTCTAAGAAGATGCCAAAGCTGGAAAGTTACATAATTAATTTTAGAAATAAAATTTACATATTGAAAAATCCAACTCCCACTTCAAATTTATGAAACAGAAAATACATAAATAAAATATTCCTTTAATATGACTATAAAAATATTTCAACTATTTAAGTATAATATCAAACATTTATTATGTGAAATGCATTTCTTAATTGCTATAGTTTATATTTTCATGTCCCTAAAAGTCTCATTATTGCTGTCAGAAATCAGGACCTAATGGGAAGAGACAGGTCACGGAGGCATGAGCAGGAAGAAGACTACTGCAGCTTCCTGGGCCCCGCCCTCTCTGTCTGCTGCCCAGCCACCAGCATGTGAGCAGAGTTGTCCTCATTCTGCCTCTCTCCCTTGTCATCCTGCATGGATCCAGCAGACTATGAACTGCAAATGGAAGCCAAAATAAATGTTTCCTTCCTTAAATTTTTGATGTTCATTATTTTGTCTCAGGGATGAGAAAGTAAGACATTAATCTCAAAGTGCTAGAAGCATTCCTATAAAAGTCAGAGGACACAGGGTGGTAGTATCATTGATTTTTTTAATCATCATTCCAGATGTACTAGGCATTTCTCTCAGACAAGAGAAATAAATCTGAAGAATGCACATGAAAAACAAGATAGTGAGACAGGTACCTTTATTTGTATGTGATAGGGATACGTTCCTGAAATCTTTAACCTAGAAATTGAGTTTGAGCTATTAGAAAATATGAAATGGGTAAATAAAGTTGCTGTTCACAAAATTAATATGTAAAATAGGTAGGTTTACAAGATAGAAAAGAAGCATTCATTTTAAATATGCACACACATCATGCACATGTATTGTCTTTTTTTTAAAATTTGGATAGGGAGTTCTCAAATAGAGAGGATTCATTTACTCCTTTTTCAGTTCTTGACATATGACTGTTCTCTGCCAGTGCCCCACATTTGTTTATTTAGTTTGTTATTCTCTTTTTTTGCAGTCATCTCTCATTTCCTTTATATACCAATTAATAACTGTTTTAGTCGTATTAGTATTTTTTGAAAAAATGCTGAGGTTACATAAATAGATGTAAATTATCTTCTGCTGTTCACTTACATAGTTTACCAAGGCACTTTTGAGTGATAGTAATAATTAATCTTTACTTTAAATTTTCTCCTGAATAAAGTACACCTCTTGCTCTCCAGATACATTCTTGTGCTCAGATTGCTCATTCTTCCCCAGTGGGTAGAAGTCCCTGGCATAAATGATGAATACTGGCTAGAAACATGACACCCAACACTAGGCTGCTGAATTCACAGCAGTGTATTAGTCACATGTGCTTCTTTCCCTCAGGAAATGTTACCAACAGTCATTCAGGGGTTCAGGAAAGTTGCGCTAGAGAATAGAGTGCACCAGCAGGAGCACTCTTTATGCTGGAGTGGGCTTTTAGTCATGGGGGTCAGGTGCTCCCCAGTCTCTGTGGGAGGGTAGGATTGACTTATGCAAGTAGTTCTGTAAAAGTCCAGAAAAGACTGAAGGTCTGGTAGAACACGTGCAGCAGCCAGCTGATGGAGAGCCAGCCAGGTAGAGACCTTTTCTCACAGATGGGCAGTATATCTGACCAAAGCAGAGCAACACACGTGTGATGACATGGGAAGAACATGTGGAGACATGTAAAATTCCAAAATGTCTAGCCAGCATGTGCAATTTTAAACTATACAATACTGCTTAAAATTTGTACAGTTTTTCTTTTGTCAAGGTCTCCCGAAAGCATTATAAATGTTCTTTCTTTTTGTTTTCTCCTAAAATATCCAGTTAGTACTAAAAGTAAGATAAATCTCCTGGCCACACTGCATTCATTCCAATGCAACATGGGTCTTCTCTGGCATTTCCACTTTTCAAATACATAAAACATTCATATATGTTGATTTTCTTGCTCAATCTCATGCAAACCTAATTATATTCAAGAGAAGAGAATGGACTGATCCTCTTGATCTGATTTATCATTTCAACTAGAATAGACTGGAAAAGGTGAAGTGATTTCATTACATTAATGAACTCTTAGCATCACTGAAAAGTAATTCTTACCCCACAGTGGCAGTAATTTGATTGGACAGTACAGGGCAGAAGACATTGCATGACAATGGGAAGTGCACATATTAAGGAAGAGACCCATGGCCAGTTTGGGAAGTGATAATGACTGACTTGCAGAAAGGGTCACTTCATTCATGGGACTGAATAGTAAAGAATGATAGGTGATTACCTGTGCAGTGTAGAGAAAGCATGAATGAACCATTTTTATAAGCATGAAATAGGTTGTATCATCTCACAAAATGGTGTTATCCTGGAGAACAAGGCAAGTGTTTCCATGGGGCCTTATGGAAGCCCCAAGGAGGCCTGGGCCCGTGGCAAGCAGCGACAGCAGAGAACCACTCCGGAGACAAGACGGAGGCTGCAGACTCCATTTATTGCACAAGTGCACTCTTACATAAGCAAGGGAAGGGGAGGAGTGATATGTTAAAGGAGGAGCAACCTTGAGGGGAGGCACCTGAGGTGGAGCAGCAGGCCGAGTGAGTCACTTGATCTGTCAAGGACTTTCAGAGTCTGAGTCTGCTCACACTCTGTCCTCTGCCAGAGCTGCCAGCCAGGCCTCTGGGCCTCTTACCCCCATTTCCAGACAGTGGCCCAGCATGTGGCAAGCAAGCAGGAAGGGGAGCAAAGAGAGAGGTGAAGATCCCTTTGCCACCAAGGGATGTGTGGTGGATTGATCACTAGTGGTCAACTTGTAACACCAGCTGAACTGAATCAGCATAGTGCTGAGTGTGGATGGCCCACCTGAGGATTGCTGCCAAGATCAGGAGAAAAACTGGAGAGGAAAGGGTAGCGCTGCTGGTTCTCCATGGTGTTGTTGGACCTTGTTATCACTGAGAATGACTGTGGGGTTCACTTTGGAGGAACTCTGGTTTTTACTTTACTGTGTCCTGGCTCCAGAGGGGAAGATGGTGTGCTGTTCAGTCTCCAGGAGCACTTGTCACACTGGCTTCCTGATACAATCTTGGCTCTTCCATTGTCAGAGGATCTCATGACCTTGCTGTCGCTAAGGATGACTATGGCACTTTTGGGGAGAGCCCTGGTCCTTATTTGAGTGTTACTTCTTGGCTCTAGTGAAGAACCCTCAGCCTGCTGGCACAGATCCTTCATCCTGCTGGCACAGACTTTCTAACTTCCACTGCTAACCTTTGGGTTCCCGAAACAGACTAACACAGACTTTCATGGGATATTCACATGGACTCTAGGCCTCCAACTGGACTTGTGGTGGGGGCATTGTCAGGAGTTCTAGGTCCTTGGCTGGACTCATGTAAGATATTGCCATGGGTTCCAGGCCCTCAGCTGGATTCTTTGGGTCTTAATGTGTGGACAGACTCCCTGCACTCCGTCCTTTGTATTTGACTCTTTGGTGACCACTGTAAAACATTAATATAAATTATGTGTCTCATATTGTCCTGTTCTCCTTGTAACGCCTGACTACAGCATGATGCTAGAGAGGACAGGAGGTGGAAGAGCAAAGGGATGAGTATGAGCATATGTTGGTCATGGTGCCTTCCCAGTAAGAAGAGTAAGTTATTTTGTTATGTTGACTTAATATTCACTCGGGTCTTGCAATTCTTAGTAGGAACCGTGAAGTTGTGCATTTGCATCACCCTCTCACCAAGGAATCTGTGAGGGTGTACACAGGTGCCACAGGAAGACACATTCTTCTCTTCTGGGTTTTCCAGTGTGGTCATGCATTAAATCTAACTTTCTAAGAAGTTCTGTGAATGTCAATAGAAAAAAAACTTTTCCCTCACAGACTTTTGTCTGCACCATATTTTCTTATCTATATTTTTCTATTTGCTAACAAATTTCTATAGATCATCACATTTATATATGCAAAAATGCTTTACAAGTAATGAAATATTGTGTACATTATTTTTAACATGTATTTAAATCAGTGATTTTATAGAGTGATAGAAAATAGGAAGAAAAATAATCTACTATTTTCTGAATATGACTCATCTCTAATGGATATTTTATTACATTAATCAGAAATATTGAGTTCAAACACCACTCTTTTGATGAGTGACAATTGCCAAGTAATTCATCATTTCTGAAACTTAACCTCATTAATAAATGTCTTTGGAGGCCTGAACTTAGAATGCAGGAAGAAAAAAGTAAGACTGTTCAACTAAACAGCCAATTCATGTAAGGAATGATTCACACATATGGAAGCAAAAGGAAACAAATTTAATGTATTAGTCACTTTTTCATCACTGGGAAAAAAAATGTCCAAGACCTGAAATTAGAGGAGAGATTTATTTTAACTCACAGTTCATTGGCTTCCAGGCAGAAATGACAGAATGTGATGGGAAAGGAGAGTCATTCATCCAGTGGCAGCCAGGAGACAGAGAGAGATGTGGGGATGAGGGATGAGAACACATCTTCCAAATCACTGACTCTCTGACTCATCCCTTCTGGCTGGAATGACTCATCCCTCCTGTGTCCAAGCGGGAGACTTCTGGAGGGCATTTTAAACTTAAACAATAATATCCTGGCTTTGGTCCCCAAAAAGTTCCTGTGCCTCTCATTATGCAAAACAGTTAGTCTATTAGAAAAAGTCTTGAAAAATTTTAACAGTCCCAACTTTGTTGAAAGATTCAAGCCCAAGTCTCCTCTTAATGTGAACTCATAGTTGTGAATCCCTGCAAAAATCAAAAAAGAAAGTTAAGTGCTTCGCACCTACAATGGCACAGGGTAACATTTTTTATTCTAAAAGGGAGGAATAGTGAGATAGAAAGGATTTGGGGCAAAGCATGATCAAGTCCCAGGGGGGTGAGCTTCAGTCTTGTCCATGTGTAGCACCCAAGGCAGGTTGTGGTGAGATGTAAGCTCCAAAGGGTGCAGGCAGCCCCATTATATGGCTTCTCTTTTCATCAGGCTGAGCTCATGGTCTGAGCTTTTCTCAATGGATGCTGCATATTTTGAGCACTTCCAGCTTCCTGGGTTTCCACCTTTGATTTAACTCTCACTTCCATGCACTTCTCTCTCAGGTACACTGCCTGTCTTCCCAGGCCTTCATTTGAAACCTAGTTGGAAGCTCCCATGAAACCATAGCTCATGCATTTTACATGCTCAATAGAGTCACCATGCAGATGATGCCAAGGTCTGCAGACAATTCAAACAGTACTCTGATCACCCTGGATCAGTACTGTGGTGGCTGCTGAGTACCTGGATCGCTGAGGGGCCTGTTCCCTAGCTGCCTCTTATGAGGCAGGGAGTGGGGCTCCTTTCATTTCAAATGAAAGTGTTATATTCTTTCACCTTTGAACCTCTGATGGATGAAGTCACTGATTTCACTGTTGTCTTCAAAGCACCATTTTTTTTCTTGATGCTGAGTGAAGTATTTGGCTTCTCTGTAACGCTAATCTTCTAAGTGTTCTTGTTCTGCATGGCCCTAATGTTGAAGGTGTTTCCTTTCTGGTGAAATTGCACTTTTCACATGGACTTTGTGCTCTTGCTTCATACTGTGGTTCTATCCAAAACCAGCCAGCAGTACCCATTTCATAATGTGAATTTTAAGTTATCCGAAAATTAAATTTCTTCAGTCAAATTAATTAGTGACCATTTTTAAATTCAGCACCATGAAATGTTTTAGGACATGAGCAAAATGTAGATGAGTTACTTTGCAATAATGTAATATGTAAGTCTTTTAGTCCAGTTTCCTACACAATCCTCTGTTACGGTACCTGAGAGGGAGGCTATGCTTCCATAGAAGTGTACGTCAGTGTTTCTGGATGGGACATCAGTAGCTGGGACAGATTCAGAGTCCTAATTTTGGCACCGTCAGCTAAGGAGACCCGGAAGTCCACTACTGGCAAGCTGACTGCGTCACACATTGTGTCCTCTGGAGGAGAGAGTGATTCATCCTTTCTGGCAGGGCTACACAATCTTCTCATTAACTTTCCTTTCCTGCTGACAAGATTTCGGCAAGAAACACCAAAGAGGAATCAGAGAATATCTGAATTATTGGCATAGGGAGCTGTAGATACTTCACTGGACCAGGAGAGTTACTTTATAATGAAAGATGTATGATAGTGAAGATGTGGTCACAGCATAACTGAAAGAAGACAAATGCTATCGTGTAGTGCATCAAGCAGAAGCTACCAGCTTAGTAGAAAACTGAACAATTTTTAAAGACATAACAAAGTTACTAGTTTGATAATGAGACTCTGAGCATTTGGGTCACTACTTTTAAAATTACTGGATATATTTTATGGTAATAGCTATTATAAGGGCTGTGGTCCCAACAGTTATATGTTGTGAGTTTAGGAACCAATTAGGAATAGTGCTCCACTACCACTTCTGTTGCCTCCTGGGGGAAATGCGTGTTCCCATCTCCTGGTACATTTGACTTGGACTCTTCCTGCAAGGAGGATAGCAGTGAAGGAAGGAACTGCTACACTGCCAGTGATGACTGGCTCTATCAGGATAAGGTGCATTTGCAGCAAGTACAATGCATGGGTCTTACACAATTCACTGGGCAGAGATTGGCTTCCAAGTGCCATGATGATAAATGAGAAAAGACACTGTGGATAGCCTGAAAAGCATGAGGCTTAAGATTCAGAAAGTGATGAATCAAACTGTGACCTAGCCATTAACTAAAACAGTGAGGAATGCAGCTTGCCACACTAACTCTCTATATTATTTTTAAAAGAAAATGTGACCTGCTTGTTCTTTGAAGACACACCAATAATCCAGAATAAACCTTACAAGCACTGTTATAAGTGGGCAGGGAAAGGGATGTGACAAAACAAGAACTTTGGTTTTTTACCTACTGTCTCCTTCAGACTTTAAATGCCAAGTCCAGCTGTGAGGATTTGCAGTTTACTTGCCTGAGGGTTTTCACTGAAGCCAAAGAATATTTTTCTGATTGCATACATGGCAGGCTAGGGGTGCCAGAGAATTCATACACTGAGTAGCAGCGCTCAAGCAAAGACCTAGAGGAGTTGTGTACAAATACCAGCTTTATCAGCTCAAGGGCAGAGAGCTCTGAGCATGCATTCCATACCAGTTTCCCCATGAGAATTTGCTTCACTTGCCCAGTGATAATCAGTTTGATTACATTCTTTGTATTTGTTGCTATTTATTGCCTGTATGATTTGTACTCCTAGATCAATGTTTCTGGAATAATCTTCCAAGTAAACTACTTGCATTCAAATTCATATTTCAGGGTGCTTTAGAGGAAATCAAACCCGTATGGTGGGAGGGGCTGGTAGAAAGAATCTTGCTTTCTATGTCAAGTGTGTGTAAGCTTGTGTTGGTCCATATTTGCCAATAGATATTAGAGCATCTCAAGAAGATTTAATCAGAAAGGTGCTCTCTGTGTTTGTTGCACCTGTGTGCATGCACACACATGCACACACACACACACACACACACTTCTGAGTAGTAAATTTCAGAAGGAGGGCCACAGCCACAACAAAAGAGAGATATTGCTGTCATTGTGAAGTGGCACCTGACACTATACTCTGGGTAAATGCACAGTGCTCTGATATTTTGAGAATGATCCCTATCAGAGTCCGATGACATAAATAAATCTGTCTCCAAATCCTGGGTGTTTCAGTGTTTTTGTTTGCTGTAGCAATGCAATCATAATTTCTGTAGAAAGATAATTTTTGTCTCATTTATCTGCATTTCAGAACCTTGCATCCTTATTTGTATAACCCTGTCTAATGAGACTTTGTATGATTGCACATTGTTTCCTACATTTTGCATTTAATATATAACTGATCAATTTAATCATTAAAAATTTCTAATTGGTTGATCTGGATTGAAAGTAATCTGAGCAGACAGCTCCTTCCCCAACTGTTCATATACCATGATGTTTTTATAATAATATTTGCTCACATTCGTTCTGACTTGTTAGCTTTGTTGAACATTCTACCCTGAGTATTCCAAAGTTTTTGAGCTCTAACAGAAACTGTGTGGGCATAGAAGTGATAGTTGTGCTTTTTCTTCTCTCATAGAATAGTTTCAAAAGGGTTCCAGTAAGTGAGTATAATTTTATTTTAGGAAAAAATATATATAAAAGAAAGTAATTCACATACTTCACTTTCTTTTAAAAACTCTTTTAGTATGAAAATACTGCTATCATACATTCTATCAATTCAACATACTACGGTTTAGAACCTACTCCTTTTTTTTTTTTTTTTTTGGTACCAGGGATCGAACTCACAATCATGCGGTCACCAACAGCGCCAGGCAGGCACTTATGCCGCTGAGCTAAATCCCCAGCCCTAGAATGAACTCTTAAAAAAAAGAGCTGTCCCCTTAGAAATGGATCTATATTTTATTTGGTCAGAGATTTGGAAATTGACAACACTTGAAAGTCTATCCCTACAGACTTTAATCTTTCTTTCTGGGATAGCACATGTTTTGGAGAATCTAATGCATTCTCAGGAGTAGACCACAGATTGTACTTTGCTTTGGTGACAAAGCAAAGATACAAAGATGAAAGCCATCTTAAACTTCTGAACACCAAGGATCAAATCTTTTTGTCCTTATCTTTATCTCTTTTTCCAGCAGAACACCTAAGACACAATTAGAGATAAATGTAAAGTTAGAACCATTGATATAATACAGGAAGGCAATCAACAGGCTGGAAGAACTAAGAGAAAGATTGAGATTCTTCAATAAGCCTATAAGTGATAAAAACTAGAAATTCAAAAATTTTATTATGTTGTACACATTTTCCAGGAAAATATTTTTAGTTGAAAAGGTGAGTTTTGTTCTTTGGACTGCAGGTAGAAAAATTAGACCCTTGTATGATAGGGTCCCTTTCAAAGACAATTCAAGATGCTCTCTTAGGAAGTAGGAGATAATGAAAAAATAAAGTGGAAATGATATGTCATGGAAAGGCACTTTGGGGTACTGTACCATGAGCAGCAAAGTCAAATGTGCATTATCAGTGTAATGGCTCTCTTCAAGGGGCTAGTTAACTTTGCTGTTCAGCCGATCCTTGACAAAATGAAGTTATCTAATTTCAAGATTTTCTACTTGAAGTTACAGTTTGCCTGAGAACTACATTGGTAATAGTGTGGCCTGCCAGATCCATTTCCCATGTTTGGGAACTTTTTTCTATTACTTCTGTGAATATACTTTTAATTTCATTTGCTTCTTCATCTACATCTATCATTCTTAAGTTATGCTTCTTTGCATCATCTTGCAGCAATTGAGGTGTTATTTCCTGATTCTGTGTTATTTTTAAGATCTTTTTTTTTTCATGACCACTAGCTGCAAAACACATCTAACTGGAAAGGAAATGCATAGACTGAAAATCAAAGGAGAGAAAACAATTGTTCCATGTTACAAGAGACCCAAAAAAAAAAAAAAAAGCAAGAGTAATGGGTAACTTGCCCATCAACCACAGAATGGATAAGAAAGACATGGTATTTTCATGCAGTGGAAAGCTATCCAGCTATAAAGTAGAGTAATCTCAAGGCTCCTATGGGTAAATGGACACAACTGGAGATCATGTTCATGGCCGAAACAGTTTGAACTCGTATGTGTGAGACCTAGCATAAGAAACAGAAGGAGTTAATGGGATCCAAAAGCAAAATAGTTAATGTAAGAGCAAAGGGGAGGAAACACCTGGGAGGGAAAGGTGGAAACTGTTGTCAATTTCTTATTGTCTTATCTTAAACTCTTGCATTGTTTATATAATTTTATTAAGGTTTGGCTTTGTTCTGTCTTGTTTTGTTAGATTTTATGCTGATAGATGGTAGAGTCACCTATTTTGAATATAATGGGATATATTATGGTAATCGTGATTTCCTATTATATCACTTTGAAGTGTTATAATACTTTCATTCATTGGTTTGATGCATTTTATTCTGTTTTGTTTGATTTTATTATGTGGGATAGTATGAATAGCTATTTTGAAGAAAACAAGACATTATGGCAGCCATTGATTTAATATCATCTTGTTTTGAAGTCCTACCATGCTTTTGTTCTTCTGTTTTGATTGGTTCTATCCTGTTGCGTTTTATTTGATTTTATTATGTGTGATGGTATAAACAACTTTTTAGAGGAAAATGAGATATTATAGTAGCTATTGTTCATTTCCTGTCATTTGGTTTTGAATGGTTTCATTCTTTTGAATGGTTTTATACTATTTTGTTAGTTTTGATATTATTGTGTGTGAAGATATGCTTAACTATGTCGAAGAAAAGAGACATTATGGTAGCTACTGTTAATGACCAGTTGTCTTGTTGTGAAGTGCTATGTTGCTTGCATTTTTCTGTTCTGATTTTCTTTGTTCTGTTCTCTTTTGTTTTATTCTCTTTAAAGCAAAAAAAAATTTAAGAAAAGATTTGGGACATGAGGTTTGGTAGGTTAAAATTTTACAATTTTGTTTATATTATTTCACTTTAAATGCAAAAAGTAAAGCTGTACTTCCTCTTTTGTGAAGTTATCCTATGTGACTGAATAAATTGTATTGTTGAATTTTAATAGTAACAACTGCAGAAACTTGTTTCATGGGAAGAGAACATTGCATCCTAGATAATCTGGTTATATTTGAAGAACAAGAAATAGGAATCAATATTTCTTCTTTGGAAAGTTATTGGCTTGGGTAATCAAATGCTATTGTCTAAGGTCATTTTCTACAAAATATCTATAACATGAACCAAACAATATCTGATTTCACTAAATCTGGTAAATCTAGAAAGGCATTCTGCTATTTCTTTCATTGCCAAATTGTGCTACTTAGAAACATCTTTTGTGAAACTCTAAACTTGACAAAGTCATGACAATTGTTTTTGTATTGTTATGAATGTAGAGAATGAATGGAAAAAGGGCCTTAAATCCTCCTAAAAGTCATTTTGGTGATAATATCTATAGGTCATCCAGTTATGGAGAGAAAATCTGAGATTTTCCTTGTTTAGGAGCAGAAAATTCATCAGGTTTTTTTATTTCAAATTCATAAGTGGATGATTATTAAACTAAAATTTTGCAGCATAAAATCTAACCTGCAGAATATAGAATTCAGAAAGTTATGCTTAGGCCATGGTGAAAATGAACCTGATTACTCTATCAGTATGCAAGTATGAGAAGGTAGCTGACTTATGAATGCTATGAAACTGTTAGATTTTACATGCATAATCTCAGTGATGTCCACAATAGCACAGGGATTGCTATTTGTCTGTTCTACAATGAAGCATTCAACAGTGAAGAAGGTTTTACACAATCATTGTTTACACAATCATTGAAAAATGAGTAGGACCAAAATCTGAATTCAGAAACTTATTTTAACAAATAAAATAGATTGCATTTAACCTTTAAAATATAAAAAAAAGTTTGATGTTTTAAAAATGCACACTCCCAGGCCTCCATTAGTGACTTCAGATTAACAGAGAAGCACAGATTTCGCAGATTTAACAAGGAAACATGAAATCACACTGGATGCCTCTTCTCTCCATCACTATTAATATTCACCACCTGGGATGAATGTAAAGCTACAAGCCAATATTTTCAGCTGCCACTTGGAGTCCATACAACTTTAGGCATAGAAAGCATCACACTCAGTATAGCTCAAACGCAACTCATTTTCCTTTTCTGGTCTCCTGTTCATTCTTTTTTTTCTATAGCCTCTGTGGTATCATCTACCTAGCCACTCAGGTCACCATCTCTAGAACTTCACTGATTCTTGTATCCCTTCTTTTTACTTTTTTCAAGTAGAAGATACATGGGTCTTTATAAATCTTTATTCTCCTAAGTATACTGCTTTCAATTTTCCCTCCAGTTCTCATGGGCTCTCCCTTCCCTTTCTCACTGTGCTGGAGCCACAGAAGGCTTAACAGTGAGTCCTTGGTAGAATACTATTGTACCCGGAATGTGTTTACTTAGTGTTGCCCTTGCTCTGTGCCCTGTGACTCCTTTATATGTGACTGGGCCATGTTGTTATGGTGACTTAGCTAACAAATCCAACTTTCAGCCTCAAGACCTTTTATGGGGGACCTGACCAAGAGCCCTGATTGCCTGTGTTAAGGGTAAGGCAAGAGGATAAAAATGAGAAACAGAGACAAATTCAACAGTACATGATCAGTGACTGGGAAGCTGACGTCTCCCAAGGGGCTAAGAGAGCAACACCCCAAGACAGTCAGTATTTATGCACTGATATGCAGGGCTAGCAAAAGATTCAAAATTGGTGGAAGATTCAGAGGTCTGTGATTTAATCGGCAAGTATAATCTTGAGATGACTCAAGAGGGCAGAGATGATCTTATGTGAAGAAGAATCTTGCCCTGAGTGGTTTTCAACCTTAGTGGTCTTACTTTTAGTCTTAGTGGGTGGAAGAGGACAGCCCATCCCTAAAGAGTTAATGGGAATCTCAAATGGATGATTCTGATAATCTCAAGGCTCTTTTTATCCCTTAAGGAAGTATGCAAAACTAGCCATTGTGAAACTGTGGTCCCCAACATCATTTTATTTCTCTGATTTATTCTCTTTTTCTCTGCAGTACTTGCTATTTAAAAGCATCATGAATCTATTGTCATTGCACTCTAGTATATAGAAATAGTAGCATATTTTTAAGAAACATATCTAATTTCCTCCCAAGAATTTTCAACAAATTTTTATTTGTTTATTAGATAAACAAATAAAAAATTAAAAATATTTTCAAGTGTAAGTAGTCTCATTTCATTTAAAAATTCAGTATTAAATTTAAAATTTGTCTTTCCATTATAGATTTTTAGAAAATTTTTACCTTTTTAATGATTTGTCTTACTATGACTCAAATCCATGTACCAGATTCATTGATTAACAATAATAGCTATGCTTTCTTAAGTCTATCAGATAGCCAGTACAAATTTAAGCACTTTACATGTGTTAACTTATTTGTCCTTAAATTAACTATGAGAAGTCTATCCTTTTATTACTATTCTCATTGTATTGTTAGAGAGATTAGTATTGGATGTACACCCTTGAAATAGAAGAAAAAGTTGATAATATTTTATGTTTTTATAAACATTTTCCACCCCGGTTATGTGTGGTTTAACAAAGATAGTGGTTCAGCAAACAGGCAATATCTACAGTGCGAGCAGCAGTATGTGTGTATCAAAAGGACTAACACAATGGTTCTGATACTGTGTTTTAAACTAGCTAACCCTACTTTTATCAAAAGATTCTGTTCGCCATATAGGCTGTGTCATGTAATAATTTATACTACCATGGCATCACCTCAAATCTCCAAAGGTGGAAAGAAAAGAGGAGCTCCTCTCACACTCCACTTTCTCTCTTTTGCTGGTTTAAGTCAAATATGTCCATAGAAACAGCTAAGAATTATGACCATACATACTCAGAAAGTGGAAAGAATAGAGCTTTCCTTAGGACTGATTCTGGATCAATTTCGGTGTTTACCGTGGAATGTAGGTTTATATGAGCTTGATCTAGTTCACTTTGCTGTTTAAATTCTTGAGTCTTTTTGACAATACAGCCTCTCAGGGTGATGCCTTACCTCAGTCTCAGGGTTAGTTTGCTTTCAGAGCTAATTAGTTCCAGTGTGTTGCTCCATTCCTCTTGGTTTTTGGGATGTGAGCTTAGCTGTTTCATTTCTAGAGGAAGAAAACAAGTTAAACATGCACTAAAAACAATGTTAGAAGTTGTTTCTGGGAATTTAAAATAGATATAGATAATCAGAGAACTACTATAACTTAATATTTCCCCAAAATTTTATGTAATCATTATGTCATCCAGTATAGGAAGAAAATTAGGGCATAAAGAAGTCTACATATTTCTGATTCTCCTTTTTTCTTTAACTCCTTCATGACACAAATCTAAATCTTATTTTAAAAAGTAAGTAAATGAACAATTGTTTAATATTCAAACAAGAAATTTCAGATTTAATTTCATTAGACACAACTGATTAACATTTTCTACCCATTCACGTTTTCTGCACCTTCCTTATGAGAAATCCTTAACTAAGGCCAGAGATACACTAAGCCATTTGTTTCCAAGCATAGCTCTTCTTTTTCCCTTTCACAGGTGCATTCACCTTCCTTCTTACCTTTGAGAAAAGAATTATTCTTTAATTCCATGGATCATTTTCTTACCTGGATGAATTTCAAAGACATAAAAATCAGTTATTTCTGCTTATTTAAGAATACAATGTGTACTTTAATGGTGAAACAGAGGATGGTCAAATTAAACCAGTGAGATTTTTTATTTGAATATTCATTTATGTTTGCTGTATAAATTGGAGGAATAAAATCATTTCATTGTTGGAGCACAAAGCAAATTAGACATAATAGTACATAAAAAGCAAACCATAATCATGCTCTTGAAAATTTAATGATTTTACAGGATATGAAGCCATTAGGGGGAAAAATTCTGTCACATTTTTAACCTAGTCTGGTTCTATGCTCCACCAACACATCCACTCTACTGGTAACATTCTGGGAAGGTGGTACAAATAATTAAATTAATTGTGTTGTAGAATACTCAGTTACATAACACAGCATGAAACCAACTTTTTCCTTCCACTTAAAACATTCCATTACTATTCTCTTTCCTAAATTTAAATTTTTTTAGCAAAATAGTTTAATGACAAAATTCATTTCCCACTGCGTTGGAGTGACCTATGTGAAAGCTATCCAATGTTCACAGTAACAGGGGCAGAAAGCATTGTGCTGCTGGTTATCATGGTTTTTGTTTTTGTTTTTTTCCAGTAAGGGCTTAAAGTATCCACATAATGCGATTATTAGATTTGCAAGTAAATCGATTCTCATGTAATCATGTGAGGGAGCCCAATGTGGATTTTTTTTTTAAGAATTCCAAGTGAAGTTGTTGGTACTCTAATCCTAAATGGGGTCAACATTATATAGGGCAGATGTGACTAAGGCCTGTGACATGTAGGTGCTTTCTTACTCTTGTATGTGGGCATTTCCTTCAGATTTTAAATCCAGCTGAAATGGTGTGTGTGTGTGTGTGTGTATGTGTGTGAGTGTGTGTGTTGTGGAAGGTATAAATCTAATTTCAGTTATACTTCAGGTGTATCAATTATTACAGAAACACCACTGTATACCTAGTAATATAACATGAGCTTCAGAGAGTATGTATTAATAAAACCAAAAGTGAAGCCAAAAGACAATGATAAATTGACAATTTCAAATTATGTTTTTATAATAAGTAATAAAAAATTGAATAAAATGATAAACCATTGTCTATTTTTAAAAGACATGGTTAATGTTCAGTTTTCATAAATTGAAAATTTAAAACAACAGAAAAATAGACACATAACAAGGTATTCTTTGAAAAAGACTCTCAAGTGGCCAATAATCATAAAGAGTTGCTGCACCTCACTTGTTTTCCAATAATTTTGAATTAAAAAACATCAAGATTCTTATTCTAACATGTTGGGTATCAGAAGTATAAAAATACAATAACCTCAAGTGACAGAACATTAAATATTCTCATAGTATTTTCTTATGGGAATAAAAGTTAGCCTAGCAATTTCAGCAGGAAAATGCTATTAAAATTTAAACTATGTGATTTAGTTATTTTCTCATTGCTGAGACCCAATACCCAATACCAAAATTTAAAGAAGAAAGGTTTATTCTGGCTAACACTTTGTATAGGTTCCAATTCACAGTTGGCCAGCTCCAAGGCAGGATGGCATGGCAGAGGAAGAACAACACATTGTAGGGTAACAGAAAGTAGACAGAAATCAAGTGAGGAAAGTGGGAATATACCCTTCCAACCCACACCCCCAGTGACTTATCTCATGGGTCAGGTTTTAATTCCTAACATTACATTTAGCTAGAAACTCATCAGTGGAATAATCCCCTGAGGATTAGTACCCTCCCCCAATAATCTAATAACCTCTCACAAGCTCCACCTATGAGTGCCTGAGGCTTTGGGGAGCATCTAGGTATAAACCCTAACATGATGTATACTTAAGTACAGTATTATATCTTTTCTTTTTTGTTATATTTGCTTACAGTTGATGTCTACACAATAATGTTGATTGTAGCATTGCTTATAAATTAAAAAATTATAAATCTTTTATACATTCACCAATAAGTTTATAATTAAACTGCAGTATGTGCACACTATGAAATTTTATGAAATAGAGGCATACCAAGTAGGAAAAGGATAATTGTAATATAAATCTTTTATGAAAAAGAGCTCTATCTATATTCTATAGGTAAAAGCTATTCAGAATCATATGGGTGACATCAGAAATAATCACAGATTTCCAGCTGAGGTCACCTTTGGTAACAGCATCAGCAGATACTTTGATTTTATGGATAGTAAAGGATTTGATTTTTTAACTATATGAAAATACAATTATTTGGATAACTAAAAAGGTAATTTTTTAAAACTCTAAATCTAACACTATTTAGGGCTTGCAAGTTATTTTTCAAATGAGCAGGGAAGTTTTAAAATTAAAACCAATTTATAAATTCAAAAGTAATGAAAAGATCCAAAAATAATTGATCACATAGATTTTAAAATCTTTTTTTTATTTTAAAGAGAATTAAACCAAACAAAATAAAGCAGAATAAAATCAATCAAAACAAAACAGTATAAGTGACATAGTGTTTCAAAATGAAATAGCAGAAATCAACAATGTCTACCATTATGCCACTTGTCTTCAAAATAGCTGCCCATTGTTTGGAGCTGTTGAAGCTGGAAATTGACCACACGTGCAAGGCTGGAGAACACTATTCCAAAAACAAAGAGTGCCTGGTGTAAGTCACATGAAGAAGCTGCTTCAGCCCAGAGAACACCTATCCCCAAGACAATCTGAACAGTGGGCTGCTAGGGCAACAGGGTGTCATGTGACATTAAATTGCTAAATAAACACCCTTGCAGGGAGGAGCCAGCACTTTCCTTCCATCAGGAGGATAAGGCCCCACCTGACCCCAGCTTTGTCTCTTCTTTATTTTCTCATCCTCTCATGGTCCTTCACCCCAAGAACCTCAGGAGCCGTATGAATCATGGCCATACCATCAGACATAGGAAAATCAAACAAAACAGAACAGAATAGAAGCAATAAGAACATAACAATGAATACAGGATTTCAAAACAAGATTGTAGTAAATCAGAAATAGCTACCATAATATAACTTGTTATCTTTGAAATAGCTGCCCATACCATCAGACATAATAAAATCAAACTAGATGATATAAGATAAAACAAAACTAAACAATGAAAATGATACAGGACTTTAAAACAACACAATAGAGAATTAACAATAGTTAGTGAGATACCCTGTAGATGCTATACTGCATATTGTTATGCCTTAAATAGAGCTTCAGATCACCAGTTTTAGGTCTGCAAAATCAATGAGACTACACTACAAGCATTAAGTTATATTTTACTTCAATAGCTATCATCTCAGCCTGTTTCTCTGGATAAACCAGTAATGTGGGGTTGGGCTGCTTTTGGTTCTTCTTGTCTCCTAGCCTGCTCTTCCGGCAGGGCTGGTGTCTGTTTGTCCTCTTCATGGGCCATGCATGCTGCTGACTCATGGGATGTGACTCTTTCTCCTCCCTGTGGCCCATGCATGGTGCCAACTCACAGGGAGTAGCTGGCCTCTTGTTCTCTTCCCTGTGGCCTACAAATGGCACAGACGAACAGGAAGTGACCGGCACCTGGTTGTCCTCCCCACATCCCAGGCATGCTGCCAACTCGACCACATAGATTTTTGAGATAGCTAGACTCAAATTACCATCCCCCCTCCAGTGATATGATACAGCAAAATAGGGACCTACATTTAGGATCCTGAGATGTAAACTTATATTTTTGTTAACTAGAATCAGGTTTTTGTATTGATGAAACCATATCTACTGATGATTTGTGACAATTATTGACTTTAAAAGTAAAATTTTTCATGTATTTTAAGAGATGCCAGTCTTTGGCAAGTCTCTATTCTTTTGGCCAACAATATAATTCATTATATTTGAAATAAAAGAAGTTAAAATAGTGAAGGAACAAAAGCCTAGTCAAAGGATGTCAGATACCTTAACAAATGCAACATTATTTTCTTACTATCCACATTTTCTCCAATTTTCCTAGTAAAGGTGAGTGGGTTAGGGTTGACTTGGCTATAAATCCCTGTAACTAAAGACCCAAAGTACCTTAAGTCATATGGATATTAAATATTAACAAGAAGTCTATAAGTAAATGTGCCCAAGTTTATTTCAGAGGTTCATCAATGTGAAGATGTAGTTTCCACCTTTATCTTCCATCAGACTCAGAATATTGGCTTCCATTCTTGTGCTTTATTGCCACATTATTGTAAAATAGCCACCACAATTCCAGGGAGCATTTCATTATCCCAGCATTTTTGGCTAAAAAAACAATAGAGGAAAGAGACCTTTTTCTAAAAGTTGTGTGTTTATCTAGGATGACAATCTCTTATAAAACACCATAGTAGCACTTTCCATTCTGACATCTTGTCTGGAATCCATTCTCTATGATCCATACTGTCAAGTTAGATTGAGAAAATACATGCAAAAACAGACTAGTCTGTTATGGCTTAGATCAGCAATGGTGAATCAGAGATGAGTGCCAAAACTGCAACATGAAACCCACTTATTTATCACAAAGTGTCAACACTGCAATTAAATCTGAATACTGATGTTTTAGTTAAAAAAAGAAAGAAACTTATACATTAACTTTTTCAAAAGAAAAAAAAATAACATGTGCCATAGGTTCACCACCAGTGCTTTAGACTAATCTTAATTCTTCTACTGGAACCAGGGGAGGGACATATTTTCCCTGAATTAAGGGGTATATACTTCCTTACGTGAATGAGTCAGAGTCTCCTATGCAGGGATAGATGAGGCTGGTGATGGTAGTTTTTTAGAATCTGAACAGTGGAGTCTTTGCTTATACAATATTGGTTCCCTGAATGGCACGTCTCAATGCTGAGGATTAAAAGCAAAGGCTGCCTGTATGTGTCAGATTATTCTGGTGCTATGACCAGGGTTGTGTTGCACAAGAAAGAATAAAGGTCTTCTAAGCTTTCTTTTCTTTTTCTCTTTTCTTTTCTTCTTTTTCTTCTTCTCTCCCTTTTCTTTTTCTTTCACATCATAGAACAGAAATTCTAAGTCCAGATAAGATGCTGGTTGTGTCTTCCTTTTATCTTATTTAGTATAGAATTCAGTCATTAAAGTGTTCTTATAGCAGGAAATTTTAGTCATTATACAAAAAAAGATTCTCTGCCCTGCACAAGAAACCAATGAGGTGACAACACTCCAGGAGATTTGCAGATCATTTCTATACTGAAGCTCAATTATCCAAACATTTCTTGGTGAACAGAAAAACCAGGATAATTCTCAAGGGGCTCTCATGGCTCAGAAAAGAAACAAATGAAGGAAAAAATTCCCCCCACAAACAAATAATAAACAAAAAGATTTAATTTGTAGCCTGCAGGAGGCCTTTGGTATTTAAAGAGCAGGACACTCTTGATTTCTAGTTCCACTATTATTTAGATAGCGCTGGATAAACATTGGAACCTTCACCTTCTCATCTTTCTCCATTAGTTCTAACCTTCATGCTTCTGGATTCCCTTTGCAGGCAGTGTATTTTGATAATAGCTTTTTTCTTTTTAATTTTATTAGTAAATATTGACAGAACATGAAGATTTATATTGGAGTGTAGATACATATACATTACATAGCTTGTTTCTTTTGTTAGGGGATAATAGTCTTTTCAATGCATTTGAATTTGCTTTTGTGGCTGGAATCACATTTAGCTCCTGTTTCTATTCAGAATCTTTGGTGACTTTGGTGGGATGCAAGAATTCCAAATTTTCTGTCTTGCACTTGCAGACAACCAATGAACTAAGTATACATGCAGGAAAAAAAATCTGTTATTTTAAAAATTACTTTGATTGTATCCATTCTTCAAAAGCATACCTGTCGTTAAAGACAAAAAGGGATTTAGTGATGGTCATGTGCAACCTAATGACATTTCTTTCAAAGAAGCACTGCTGTGCACCTGCTGGTGGTCCATTCAGTCTTGCTGCTGACTCATGTGACTGCATTGGCTTGTGTAGGCTCACTCTAAGAAGCATGCACAGTGACAAAACTGACATATGCTTGGGAGCATTTGGCCCTATTCTGAAGTGATGCTTTCCTGTTATTTGATACAGTGACACATAAGTGTAAAAATGTTTGTCATTGTGATTTGTGGAAGGTGAATAGAGGAAGGCAAGGTTGAACCAAGTATCTCAAATAGACCTGTAAATATGTATGTAATAATTCTAAGGGTATAGTTTAACCCTGGATCCTCCTAAGTACAGTTATCCCTCATTCTTTGAAGGGATAATTTTTAAATGATTTCATTGCTTGCATGAAAAACCTACGTTACAAGTATTACATGTTTTCTCTCATGAGGAATCTAGGGAAAAAGATAGCATCACACTGGAAGGCGCTCAGAGAAGAGGGCAGGGGCCAAGGAGAGGTGAGAGGAGACTGCAGGGGGATAATAAGGGAAGGACATGATCAGAGCATGCTATATACGTGCACAAAAAATGCCACTGTGGAAACCATGACTGTATGATGAAAGTACACTATTAATAGCACTAATAATAATTTTAAAAATTTGCAATGCCCTTTTCCATCCATGCTGCATCCTAGTCCATCCACACCTTGTGACAAGGTCCATGGGTGGAGGAAAGCACTTCAAGGAATCGCTTCTCCAGGAAAAGGACACCGCATGTGGGAATTGGGCACGAGGATCTTGTAATGTTTTGTACTGATAATTGTAATTTGTGTAATTCACATATATATATTTTCATGTAATACTCAATATGAAATCAAAAATAGAAACTCCAGAGGAGTTACTAGAAACCTTCTAGATAACTTTGTGAAAACGAATTGTGAAATTTTACCTTCTGTGAGTAGTATGAGAGAGTTTATACAAAAGCTTTAAATGAAAGAGCTCATGGGGGGAGGATTTACAAAATTCCTGTGAGACAACTGCCCTGAGACACTGGACAGGCAGCCAGAGACGGGCAACTAGGACACATATGTTACGCCACCGGCCGCCTAAGACAGGCACAGGACCAGTTGCTGTCCTGCAGGCCCATGACGGGTAAGGCCTGGTTGGATTCATATGAAGAGTCCTTGACCCAAGACAGGTGCTATCCTCATAAGGCCTGCCATACTCCCATAAGTGATAAGGGAAAAAATGTAGGGAGCAGCATGATAGCTTCATAGCTGCCGCTCCATCTCTCCCTCCTGTGGGCATCCAGGTACGTCGGCTTACATTTTCCAAGCTAATTAAGTAACAAGATTAAAGTGTTACAAAGGTGAAAAAAGATAGCAAATATATACTCCAGCTTCTAAAAAATAAAATAGATTCAGATTCACTCACAGACGGGTGTGCAGTGTCTCCTGTCTCTCAATCGCCGACTCCCTGACCACTTTTGGGACCCCTGAGCCCTGCCGCAGCTGGACTCCGGCAAAAATTCCACTGCAATAAATCCATGAGGCAAGTTAGCCAGAGCATTTCCCTTTCAATTCTGGTAGGTGATTGCAGACTGAAATGTTTTCTAAGTCTACTGTGTATATCACAAGTGAATTTTATTTTATTTTATTTATTTATGTCTCTTTGAAACAAGGTCTCACTATGCAATTTGGGCTGGCCTTGAACTCATTTTGTATCTCAGGTTGCTCTCAAACTCACAATGATCCTCCTGCCTCAGCCTCCTGAGTGCTGGGATTACAGGTGTGTGCAATCATACCTACTTACAAGTGAATTTTAAATGCTCCAGTCCTCAATATTTTAGAAGAAAAAAGAAATATTATACATAAATAAATGCATGCATTGATTTGAACACATAAGAGACAATAACATAGTTATGCTGACAATCTCATAAAAATTATCACAAATTACAAGTATGTGATTTACTAAGGATTGTAGATTTTGTGAAAAGAGCATCCAAATGTTCAAGAACTGATTGTTTCACGTAGCAAATTCTTTATTACTGAGGGGCTTTATTATTATTTTTAGCACATTGAGAAGAAAAACACATTTAGTACCAAAGATTTAAAAGGTGCTTTCTCTTCTGTACATGAAATTATACAAAACATGTGGGCATGACCAAAGAGGAGCAATATAGCACTCAAAAACACAGTTACCAATAACACCTGATGTCATCGCGGCTGTCTAATCTGGAGAAACGAGCGTGATGGAGAGAGTTCTTCACCCTGTTACTCCTTCTTTGATTTGTATGATGGCATCTTAATTTTGGCTGGAGAATACATGACTGTTGGCAATATTCTCTACCTTGAGTAATTTTAAATCTGAATTTACCAACTGAACTGTAATCAACATTGTTGAAGTGTCAGAACTTCTTCATGAGAAGAAAAGCATGAACAAAATAGGAACCAAATTTCTGTCTCATAACCTAAAACACTATACAATGCCTTGCAGACATCAGGACAGGAAAGTTGTGAGGATACTTGCCCTGAAGTCCTTTAGATAGAGCTGTTATGAGACTCTCTTAAATTCTCCCAGTTACAGTGTGTTTATCTCTTGATTTCAGGATAAAAATCTATCAACTTTTTATCATTAATCATGTTAATTATGCCAACTAATATGAATCATTTATCAGCTTTAGCAAGTTTATTTCTATTCCCGATTTTCTAAGAGTTTATTTCTATTTTCGATTTGTCCAGAATTGAATCCTGATTTTTTTTTCATTTATTGAGATGATCACATAAAGATTTTCACTCTGTTAAAATTTTTTAAACACATTGCTTCATTGCTTTTAAACCTTCACATTTTAATAAAAAATCAGCTCTCAAAAAAAATCAACTGTCTTAGTCATCTTTGTTTTTCTGAATTAAATGGAGCTTTTTGACTATTTTAAAGATTTTTCTCTTCATTCTAGGTTTTAAAAATTTGTTTGTAATGTGTTGTGAAGTAATTTTGTTTATGTTTCTTTTTCTTAGCATTTGTTGAACATACTACATTTGTAGATTTAGTTTTCATGAAATTTGGAAAACTTTCACCATTATCACTTTAAGGCTTTTAATTTTTCTCTTTCTTCTTGTTTCCAAGTAGCACGTGTTATGCTACATGAAGTTTTTTCCATGGGAAAACTACATTCATTTTTCAGTCTTTATATGTTTTTAATTTTCAGTGGCTTTTAATTCCTATACATTAGTTATTAAATGCTTTTTTCCTTCAATGTTTATCATTGTTTATTCAGGATACATTATGTTATATGTGTTTAATCTTTTAACATTTGATTTGTGCTTTTGTTACATTTTCCATATTTTTAACATTCTTAAATTTTTCCTTTATGAATATGTGTACATCAATACAACAATTTTAAACATTTACTTCTAATGATTCTCTTATCTGTGTAATTTTTGTAACTATTTTAAAATTTTAAAATTTAAAACTACAGAATACATGGCTGTTGGCAATATTCACCTGCCTCAACCTATTAGAGTGCTGATATTATATCCCTGTGTGGTCTTGGTTTATAGCAATCCACTTTCATAAGAAATAATTCACTCAGTTATACAGATTCTCTTCCGAGGTTGATATCTCTATATGTCTAATTTTTTCCCAGTAGGTCTTGTCTCCTAAACATGCTAGCATAACTCCATTCCCTGGGGACTAAGCTTCCAGCATATCAGCCTTAAAGAACATGTTCAAACCACACCCCATCCATAGCAAATCACAACTTCAGTCCCAGTGTAAGCATCAGACATCACTTCCTCTGAGGTTTTTTTTTTTTTTTTGAGCATTATTTTTTTCAGACCTTAGGTAATTTCCTTATGCCTTATATTCTGAGCATAGTGAAGGAATGATGCATATGTTATCTCCGGAGGCCCTTTGTATTCTTTTTTCTAGTTCTCTACAATTACAATCTCTAGCAATCCAGATTCCTTTGCACTTTCAACTCCATCCCTTTTATTCACAGAAACTGGTGCATTTTTCTGGGATCCTTTTTTCTGAACTGTGACCTGGATATTCACTCTACTTGGTAAAGTGTGGCAGTCACAAATGCTATTTCATTTGTTTCCTGTTTTTCTGATGCTTAAAGTCCAACATGAGTAACAACTGTTTTATGTATTTTACTAATTTACTATTTTCATGTGGGATGCTAACTTCAATCCCTGTTACTATGCTTAGCCAAAAGTGGAAATATACCTTTTAATACATTAATTTTTTAGAGATAAAATAAAATGCAGCATGAACTTCAGAGTATGTTAAATTTTTTTTATGATTTTGGATGATATTTTATTAAGGAAATATATTTTATGAAATAAGATTATGTGTAGGACAACACCAAACAAAACTTCTTAGACTATTGTAAGTAGGTTATATAACAAAGCAAAGATTCTCAGTTTCACTGTTAAATGTGGAGAGCTAGCAGTGTCTACAATTAGATTCAAGAGACACAAATCATGGTTAACTCTGCCTGTTTCATTTTCTCTCCATCCATTTAGTCCACCTTGGTGACTTGAGGTGTCTATTTACTTGTTTCAAATGTGGATAAGCAGGTCGCTCTGAAGTGCGGGCAGCTGCTGTTCCAGCTGCGTGCTTTCTCCCATTAACCCCTCCAAGGAGCTGACCTAGCAGTGTGTCCTCATTGTGTGCTTACTGTTTGTGGAGAGGAAAAGGCTTTAAATTATGAATATTAAAAGCATTTGATTTCTATGGATGGAAAATCAACACTATTTAATCAGAAAACTTTTTCTCTTTAAGTCTCCATGAACACACTGAAAATCAAATGAAGGCAAAAATATTATCTTGTCTTGAGTGTTTGTGTTCCATTTTTTCAAGCTCCACTTACAATTCAGTTGTTTCTGGTAGGAAATCTTTCTTTTAACTTGTCATTTTTCTCCTCTCAAATTATAAATTTAAAATATTTATTTACTTTTCCATAAGCAGTCCTTATGAAACCTAAATCTTAATGTCCTCTTTTTTTTGTCCCATAAAATATGTCCTAAAAATTTAGTTTTCACTAAAAACAGACAAACCACCAATGTAAACAATCAATGTAAATATATATATTCTTCCTACCTTTGATTCTCATCTCAGTTTGTTGGTCCTGTTCATTTACAGGGAACAAATATTTCTTAACAAAATTTTGCTCTTGGAGTTTTCTAATGACAATACTATTAGTTTGATGTACCAAGTACAATTTTTCTGAATCTCATTTTCTTTGCTCTACACTGATAAATTAAAAAACACAGTTATTTTGCCCTGAAGAAAACCCGTATATCTTACTCAACTTATATTATTGATGTGGAAACCTTGCAAGAGGAAAAGTACAGCTCCATGTGACTGACACTTTAGTACTTCTGTGACTTTCTACAGTACAGCCTGATCTTTAACTCCTTCAGGTGAGACAGAATTTAAAACCATGTAGAGGTTTTAGCAAAGTAGGAATATTGGTTACATTTTAAAAATTGCTGAACTCTGTAGAATTATGCTTGGAAAATACTCCTAAGCACTAATAGTTGTCCTGGGAAATATGTAGTGTGGATCTACTAGAAATATCAGATAATTAAATTGAGGCATTTGGAGTCAGGTTCCAGTACTGAGCCTAACAAGTAGTAAAATCTCAATAATTATTTTATTGCTTTGGAATTTTGTCCTGATTTTCAGGAAAATAAAAGGATTGTACCGTATATTAATTTAAACCTGAATTCTAGATGTAAGGTTTACTTATTTAATTAAGAGGAGGGAATAGAAATTACTTGCATTTAGCATATATCAGGGAGATCCATTATGAGATATGGAATGTGATGTGGAAGGTCACTTGAGCATACCATAGAGGTTCAATCTAATAATTATAAACTCTTGAATGTAGCACTGTGGTCTCCATGAGTTATTCCTTTTAAACTGTAGTGTGCATAGGTAAATTGTTCAATAGCATTCTCTGGAGGTATTTTCTTTAACAGAGTTGATTTTTACTTTTTCATTGATTTTGCTAAGAGGTACATTCACTTAAAATATTAATATAAGGCCTCTATTCAAAATTCAGGGATTTAAAATCCTTTACTTATAAAATATCGCTAAGAATTTTGTAGATACCTCTAATAATAGACAATACATTTTTAATTAAAAAGCAATGGAAAGTAATGAAGTAATTACTCGCTAATTGCAGTTTTATCACTTACATGTCACTACCTATCTTCATTTTCCTGAAATGACTTATTTGATAGATATTTATTTATAACAAAAGAGATGGGAGGCAGTTAGCAGTGGATGAATAAAATATAGCAAAATGATGTAAATGCATGAATGAGGGAAGAAAAAAATCAAGAGAAATCAGGAAGTATGGGATAACTGCTGTGGAAATCTACAGTTAAGACTCTAGGATATACAAATTTTGTCACATCCATGGGTTAAGGGAGTTCCTGGAAATTTTCACAGTTTCTGAACTCTAGAAAATATGAATACTTGTTACCCAGAATAAACACTCTAATTTTAAACCATAGGCAAGGAGAAAGAATATAGTCCTGAAAAGTCAGAATAATTTGGTCCCAAAATTATAGCATCATTCATATATCACTCAGTAACTGTCAGAAGTTTAATTTTAGACTTAATGCCCAATAGCTTCATTCACTATGTAAGAATGAAAATAATACCTCAGAAGATTGTTTTGATGATTAAATGAAATAATGCATGCAAATAACACTGCGGTTTCTGAGAATTATATGACTTAATTAAAATTTAGCTATTTACGTTCTTTTTAAAGAAAAAATGTGAAATGACCGAAGGGCCCTTATTTTACAGTCTCTGAAAAGTTAGGAGTCTATCCACATTCATACTATTGTCAGAGATGTTTGATAAACTTCCTGTCTGCATTTGAATTGGGGAGGCCAAAGGCACTGAGTGAGAGGCTAACTGCATCTGTCTCCACTATAGATTCTTGCAACATACAACACAGGAATGAAAGGAAAAGCATTCAATGATGACTTTATTCACAAATCTCCCTGCACACATCTGTTTCAGTCATGATTTGGCATTATAATAAAATATACATAAAATAATACATAGTCTAATAGAAGTTAAAGTGGTGTGTGACATTGGTCTGAATCTGTTCTAATATCATGGGATTCCCTAGAAAGTGTTGTAAAGAGATAGAAACTGTATGACCCAACTTGCTATAACTTTGGAGCTGTTATATGGTTTCAGTTCTTAGGTTATACTAAGAAAGTTGCTGGCTAATAGGCAAATTCTAAATTCTTCAGGATAATTTCATCCTTAATCAGCAACAAATATTGTTAATAGCTCATTAGGTTGTTTTAGTAATCAGAAATAGAATATAAAATTATATGATACCTAGAAAGTATTCAAAAATTTTTGCTCTATAAACATTTTCTGAAAAATAAGGATATCTTTTATTTATAGTACTTTTAAATGTGATAACAGTTAATCTCTGACTGAAATAATGTGGTACTGTACTTAGATCTTAGCTGGTATGGTGGAGAGGGTAGCCACATTTGACATATTATCAAATTTCATGAACATATTTGCACATTAATATTGCTGAGACACAACACCAACACCAGAGAAGGATAATGTTAATGTGGCTCAAGGTTTTGGGGGATTGAGTCCAAGGTTGAGTTGATAGGAAGGCAGAAACATCATGGATGAAGAGTATGGCAGAAAAAAGCTGATTGGTTCAGAGTGGCTTACAAAGAGAGCAGAACTGCCCCAGAATAAGTATATCTGGACCACATGTATTAATTTCTCAAAGTCACACTTCCATGATGCAAACAAATACCCAGAAACGTGCTTTCCTCATTCCCTTGGGTCTCCCAAATCCATCAGGTTGACCCAGTAAAGCTTCAATACCACACATATACATTTATATTTATTTATTCATTCATAGTGGATAGCATAAGTAATGGTGGCAACACACTGTATGGATCATTAGAATGGGGTAGTTAACAAATAATTTTCCAAGACCCACAAGCTCCTTTTGAAGTACTGTTTGAAACAATGCGTGTATTCCTGTGAACCATGGACTTGCTCTCTAGAGTTGATGATGAATCAGTCCAGAGTGAGAAAAGAGATGAGCAAAATTTCAACATGCAAAAATTTGAAGATATTTTATAACTTAGAGATTTTAATTAGAAGCACCTCCTTAGCAAGCAGCCTCATTTGACTGAATCTGTAACAGTAGTAATGTAAAACTTACTGCATGTTTGCCATGTGGCAGGCTCTCTAATTAGGGCTTATTTATATTCACAATAATCCTACAAGGAGACACTATCTTTATGTCTCTTTCACTTTTGAGGAATCTAATAGATAGAGTTTAATTAAGTTTTCCAAAGTTGCTGAGCATAAGCTATATTATTCTAGATCTGGACTGAATTTTAATCAGTATAATACAATACCGATGGAGCTCTTAAAATATATTTCAGTTGTTAAGATACTTGCTTGTTTCAAAGATTGAAAAGTTCAACATGTATAAAATTCAAAACAGATTCTTATCCCTCTGGTCACATTGCTAATTCTAATCAAAGTTTTTATCTTCTTATGTATAATTTTCCAGAACAGAAAATATTTCTCATCTTTTTCAAACATAGAAACAAATGATACAAATAGCTTTGTAGTTTTGAGTGGGTGTGTACGTGAGGGGGTACTTAATATATCACAAAATATTTCTTAATTATCCATAAATTGATTCTGTGTTTTCTTCTCGAGAAGTGGATGGCATAATTTCACAGGTCCTCTGTCCCTAGACATTTAGGGTGCATCAAATTTGTTGCATTTTTACGTTATATGGAACATCCTTGTACATGGGTTGTTTGTCACTTGTTTCCTCAGTGCATTTTTCCAATAATAGCTTTATTGCAGAATAACTATCATAAAGTAAGGTACATATATTTAAATTATAATTTTATGGGTTGTGGCATACATACATGAAACCATCATCATAATAAAAATAAAAAGCACATTCATCTACCTTAAAAATTTTCATATTTCCTTTTATAATCTTTTATGCTCTGTCCTTTCTTTGCCAGCTCTTCCCACACCTTCAGGCAGTGGCTGATGTGTTTCTGTCCCTGCAGATTGTTTTTTCATGTTCTGTTCTGTTATACAGCCTGTACTTTTCTTTTGGTCATGTTTCTTCTACTCAGCCTAATTATTTTGAGACGGATTCACATTGGTTAATTTGTCAGTACAACTGCATTTTGTTGATTGACATTTTTTATTTTTTTATTTCATTAATTCTGTTTTGATTCTGTTTTTCTTATTTTTTCTATTTGCTTTAGGTTTATTTTATATTTTCCTAAATTTCTTATGGTAGGAATTCAGTCTATTAACTTGAAAACTTTATTCTTATCTGATTAAGGGGAGTTAGTGGAATACTTATTCCATTAAATATATTTGGTAGCTTCCCACAAGTTTTGATATACCATCTCAGTAATTTTACTCAATTCAAAATTATTTTGAATAGCAGAATAAAACTGGTGATACCAAGCAACAAATTAAAAATTACTGTAACTATAAAGAAACAGAAAAATACAATCCTTAGGATTATTAAAAATCAT
The DNA here is from genome assembly GCA_004027455.1 of Hydrochoerus hydrochaeris. Lineage (NCBI taxonomy): Eukaryota > Metazoa > Chordata > Mammalia > Rodentia > Hydrochaeridae > Hydrochoerus > Hydrochoerus hydrochaeris. Next base: position 55,259 of record PVLA01005688.1, read on the forward strand.
TTAGTTGAAATTGACTCAGATCTGACACAGCTTTTAGAAGTGATAGAGACAAGCATATAAACAATTATAACTATTCCTCAAATTCAAAAATTAAGAAAATTCATTGAAAGTTTATAAAAAAATGCAAATTAAACTTCTAAGGATGACAAATATATAGTGTCAGAAGAAAAGTTTAGAGAATGGGTTTAAGGAAAGATTAAACATTTAAATAGAAAATAATTAGTTTTTAAGACACAAAGGCGGAAAATATCAAAAATACAATGCAGAAGGAAAACTCTAAAAGAAAGTCTAAACAAATAAGTATAGAAATAAACAGTATCAGTATATTGTAAGAGGATTTCAAGGGTCCTAAATAAAATAAGTAGGAACTATTGTGGTTGGAAGGAAGAGTGATAGAACAGAGTTGCCACGTTTATTAAGAACCGAGAGCTGATAAAACTAAGGTGAGCAATAGGGAACTGGAACACAGGGAACTGAACGCAAACTGCAAGTCAAGTCAAAGCCAAACTGTGCTAAACAGTAAAAAGGAAGGAAAAAATCTCAGAAATAACCACAAGGGGAAAATGAAAATATTTTAAATTAACTGTGAGGAAACTGTAAAAAGGAGACACCTGGACCTCTGTGGGCTTCTGTCCTTGTTTGTAGTTTTGAGTGGGTGTGTATATGAGGGGGTACTTAATATATCACAAAAAATATTTCTTAATTATCCATAAATTGATTCTGTATTTTCTTCTCGAGAAATGGATGGCATAATTGCACAGGTCCTCTGTCCCTAGACATTTAGGGTGCACCGTTCTTTAGTTCTGTGTGCCGAGAGCCGCAGTCACGCCCATCCAACTGGTGAGCTCCGCTCTTACCGAGGCACTCAGGAGGTTCTGCCGTGTCTCCTTCTCCAGAGCCACAGTTTGGGAGCTCTTCCACCCTACCATACTGCGAACCTGTCACAGGTCTCACCTGTTTCCCATCTACCAAGGGTCACTGGCCCACAGTGCATGAAGCCCAGTGTCTTGAAAATTGCTGTTTGATATATTTCATCTATTTTTTAGTTGTTTTGGATGTAAGCATAAATCTGTTTGGGTGGGATGGTATATCTGTTTGTTGTGACTCTGTTCTGGTGGGAGGTGAAAATCCTTATTGTAATTTTAACCTACAAGTACTTTATCGTCAAAGAAACTAGATACCTTATGTGACCTAAACTATAGGTACATAAAGTTAAAAACCAGCAAAATTGCAATTAAATTGCTTAGAATCATTTACATACATCATATATGCATGGATTGTCATGAATTGTGACTGGTTTTAAAAACCATTTTCAGTGTTTATCTTTCAGTTTGTAGGGTGTGTTTGTTTGTTTGTTTATTAGATACTTTGAACCTCTATTGCATATTATATATTTTAATTTTCAGGCTGGGGATTTAGCTCAGTGGCACAAACACCTGCCTGGAAAGTGCAAGATCATGAGTTTTATCCCTGGTACCAAAAAGAAAAAAATTTTTTTTTGTTTTTGAATTTTCATAGCCTGAGCTTTTCAAAATGTTTGATTTTTAGACTTCATTATGCAACAACTCTGAGTAGCACAGTTTTCACACATGACGTGGTTGCCACTTTTCTTTGATACCTGACTCTTTGTGAAGTAGTTTCCCTAATTTGTTCTCTTTCTATTTCTGTGGAAATGATATCTTTGTCTCCAAATATCATGACCCATGGGTCATTAGAGTGTATCTTGAACTCTAATAAATTTTTATTCCTGTAGGTACAACAGATTATACTTATTAGAATAAAAATTTGAGGATCAAAAAAAAATAGCTCCTGCACACCCCATAAAATCTGTTTGTTCCCTGTAGCCTTCAAGTCTCGCATCCCAATTATTTCTCTCATAGAAGAATGTCACTTGAAATTTTGCTTCACTGAAAAATGGGTAAATCACAGTGCTAACACCTTTTTTGACCACTTTGTCATGTATCTTCTGCATTTATACCATAGATGTTGATTCTATCACTGTTTTAAAACTGATTGCTTAATGTACATGTTCACAAGAATCATAAATTGAAGGCAACTATTTGATGAAAACTTATAGGCAACTATTTGATGAAAACTTATTTATCTTATAGATATATTTTTTTACTAACACAGGTCCATGACCTTTTGATTGCAATTCTCAAACCTAAAATATTTAAGATTGAAAGCATTTCCCCACCAATTTAGAGGTCAAACCTAACCTTGCCTGTATTCATTTGGTATCAGCACATGACCTGAAACTATTTACTGTGTATTTAGTCAGATTTTTCTGTAGAAATACTGGGGTTGTTTGGTCATGATATACTGACTTGAATACCTCTGAGCCTCTGGTAATACTCTTTAGGGAACTCGGCCAGGAATGAAAGGTTAAACTGCCGGACAAAGGCTCACAATTAAACTGGGACAAAAAAGCACACAGACTCTATTAGAAGTAATTAAACTGTGTGAAAAAGACACACAGGCTGGGTGAGAGTTGAACAGTTAAACAAAAAGAAGCTTAGATTAGTGGAGCACATTGTGTCTAGCTATCGTCCTCCCACTTTTCCCAAGGAAAACTGCTTAAACTTATAATAGCTCCTGACCCGAACTGTTTTTCTCCTGCTTTTAAAAAACATATTACACCAATACTCTAAATAAAAGCCAGAGAGTTCTTGGCTTGGTGGCTTTTTCTTCTCCAGAGTCTTCCTAATGACTGAGCGCTCTCATTTTAGAATGGCTTCCCTGAGCCTCTCAGTAGGCTACACTGTGTCTGTTCTCCAAATAATCATTTTTTATCCTCTACACCACCCTGATCATTCACTGTTACGGTGCTCTATGACATTCGTGTACCTCTCCCCCCTGATATGTTCTCCATAATGTCAGAAAAATAGTTTCAAGTTATGAAATTTCCTTGAGTAAACTGATAATTCTTCAATAGATACACTTAAACACATACCTATAGTACACTCAAATGTTTTGTTTCTAGAATTACTAGACCTGAAACTAGTATTTGAAAATCAAGCAAAGTTTTGGGTATTACTTCTAAACTTTCATTCAAAAACTGTAACAGTCTGGATTCACTCTAATACTGATTTTTATTACTATTTTTAAAAATCTTGCCTGTTCTAAAAGTTGAAAAAAGTTTTTTGTATTATTTAATTTTCAATAATGTTGGCACTGTTGGGTTTCCTTTGGATTTTTTGTCTTCTCTGGGTTGATAACAGATGAAGACATTTCCCACAACCTAAATTGACCAGGAATGTATCATAAAATATATAAATCACAAGTGTGCAGTTTGAGAATTGCAAATATAAACACTCATGTGACTCCAACATGCATCAAGATATTAAAATAGACTTCATTCTCTTTTGGTAATAATGTCCCCAGATTATCCCCTATTTTGTGTATAGTTTCCTAAAGACTTTGAGAAATGCCAGGCAGGTGTCACATGGTACATTGGGCTACCTTAACACAGTCGCACTGATTAAAATCTTCAGGAGCGGTAGAGGTAGGGTGGTTCTTAAAACTCCTTACAGGATTTTAATGTGCATTTGGCACCGAGAAACATCTCTGGATATTAATCTTCATAAGTTTCTGAAGTCGTGTTAAGATTTTCCTTGTTGGACAAATTTCTGAAGACCATAGACTTGACAGTAAAATTACTGTCCCCTGACAGTGTCTCGACAGTGAAGACTGTGAATAGAAATGACATGGGTGCTTCCTAATGGAGCAGAACTGGTCTTTGGGGAACAGGACCAGAGTACTATTAGAGAGCCAGTTGTTAGGATCAGAATTTCCCAGATGAGATTTTGTAATTAATTCTGCTTGCTATGCTGTAGGTAGAAGTGTCTGTTAATGGTATCACTTGTGACTAGAGGATTTGTAAGTCAGTGTTCAGCACCCTAGCTCACTCTTCACCTGACATAGCAATGGAGGTCACATGTTTTGGATGCTAAAGACATGAATTAACAAAACTTTTGTCCTCCTGGGTCCCTGAATGGCCACATGGTCTTGACCTGATTTAGACATTTAGACATGCAGTATGAGCAAGAAATAAATTCTGCTATATTATATCATCAATTTGGTGATTAGTTATACATAGGGTGACTCAGACTGGGCATAATTGATTAGCACAGTCTTTTAAGAATTTCTATCTGAATAATTAGATTGAGACTGTCGTGATGGAGCTATCTCTGGTGTTATGCAGACAGTGCCAAGAGATACTTACAAGACAAGACTGTAGAGAGTTACTGCTACAGTTTGAATGTACATGTCCCTACAAAATTCCTAGGTTGAAATTTTAACCTTAAGTGATGGTGTTAAGATGTGGAAGCTTTGGGAACTGATTATACCCAAAAGTTTCTCTCACATGAATTAGGTAAATGTTCATGTCAGGGAGGCTTTAGAAACTTGCTTAGCAATGAACAATTGCTGAGCTCTGAGCAACACATTTCTGTTGTTTATAAATTATCAATCCTAAGATGTTTCGCTATAAGAGAAGGAATGGACTAAGACAGTGGTTATCAAGAAGAGAATTATTTATGATATAGCATTCTAAATTTTAGTAATAGGCATGAGGAGATGACTTCCATGGTTTAAAAATTAAGATACAACAAATTCACCTAAGCAGTTCTAGCAAAGGTAGAAAAGTTATAAATAAGAAATTTTCTGATGTAATAATATAGAATGAAACTCCCAACCTGCTATATACCTGGTATGAGTTCATGTTCTTTAAAATCGAAGAGTGAATTTTAGGAATGATGGAGATTAAGAGGAGAATATATTTATTATGAAAGACAAAGCTTCTCTCTTGGTGAGAGACAGAAGGGGTCCCTAGCAGGTGGTCAAAGACTCTGTCTTTTCTAGGGACTTTTATAGAACAAAACCATGAGGTGAGATGGGTTCAAGTTGGGGAAAGCATGGAAACTAATAAGGGAGGTGGGTATGAGGTGGGACAGAACTATGGTCAACCAATAAGATTAATTGTTCAGGTAAAATTGATTAAATCAGGACAAATAGAAAGCCAGTCATGTAGTAAACAAGCATGCATAAACAGCAGTGCCTTTCCTGTAGGGGGTTGGGATGGTGACTCCTGGCTTTCTCAAGGTGATCTATACTATTTAGGATATCAGTCCTTGATGTTTATACTTTGGGTGTGGTTGCATTTGTTTTGCATTTTGTCTTGAGGTCTAGTCCACAGGAGAGGTGTCTCTCTCCTCCAAGATTGCAAGGTATCTGGGCTTCTGCACTGGGTCCTTTGAGATCCCAGCCCTGTCTGACTGCCTGTAATATTTCTATCTAACTCAGCTCCCTGTAACAGTAACTCACCTCCCTGAACAACCACATAGTTTCGTGTAGCCAGAGTGCTGATGAATGGGACTGCAGTTAAATGATTTTAGCATGATCCAGTCATGCTGTTTCTGTATGTTTAATAAATACTAATAATATAATTGCATAATACTATCTACATATATTATTGATATTCATAGCACATGATCTGAGAGATACCACAAGATAGGAAGAGTACACATGATTAGTTGTTCTTATTTTCTCCTGAATTTATCCAGAGATATGTTATACATTCACATACTCATATGCTCATGTTAATGGTGTATTCTACTCAAGATATTCTTCACTTTGATTGTTTCTTATACATAATCTCTTACAACAAGACTCAGTAAATTTTTTTGTGGAAATCCAAATTGTAAATATTTCAGGCTCCACTTTAGAAGCCATAGACAATGTGTAGATAAGCATTCCAGTGAAACCTTATTTACAAAAACAAGTGGTGGTCCAGATTTGACTCATGGGCTATCATTCTGTTACAGGCAACTGAGTTAGATAGAAATATTATAGGCAGCCTTACAGGGCTGGGTCCTCAAAGGAGCCAGTGCAGAAGGCCAGATACCTTACAACTTTGGAGGAGATAGACATCTCTGCTGTAGGCCAGATCTCAAGACCAAAGGTCAATCAAATACACTCACATCCTAAGGATTGGAACTCTAAATAGTTCTCTGTCACTCTGAAGAAGCCAGGAGTCACCATTCTAACCCCCTTACAAGAGTCACTGCTCTGTATACATGCCCGCTTGCTACATGACTCACTTTCTCATTTGTTCATGATTTAATTAATTTTTCCTGAGCAAATAATCTTATTGGTTGACCATAGTACTGTCCCACCTCATGCCCACCTGCCTTGCCAGTTCCTATGTTTTCCCCACCTTAGACCTGTGTCACTTTGTGCTTTTACTCTATAAAAGTCCCTAGAAAAAACAGAGTCTTTGGCAACCCACTAGGGACCTCATCTGTCTCTCTCAGACAGAAGTTTTCTTTCTCTCAGTAAATATATACTGCTCTTACCCTCTGTTGTTCCTAAAATTCATTCTTCAATTTTAAAGAACACGAAGTTGTACTGGATATATAGTAGGTTGGGAGTTTTTTTCTCCCTATATCAATTTGTCAAACAGTTTTGGGAAGTTTTCTGTGTAAGTATATACTCAGTTACCTCATTCCTTTAAAAAATTCAGTACTAGTCCTGTATTGGTCTCTTGAGTTATTTACAGTCCCCTACCCAACAGGAAAGAGTGCTGTAGATAAGGAAGTGGTGTGCATAGGAGGCATAGGTTATCCTGCATCACAAGTGGGGAAGCTTTGACTTGAACACAAGTAGTCTGGCTCTATGCCCCCACTCATTAGCGTTGCTATACACTTCTTCCACCACGTACCATAACTGGTGTATAGTGGTCCATCTTGGAAATGAGTACTAGTTACATTTCCTCTTCTCTCAGAGGCAAGGTCCTCTGTGTGTCTGTGATTTTTATCTACTGGGAACATCCCTACTGGGCACACCACTGTCTCTATGTCATCTCAGGTGACTCCAATACCACTGACACTCTGACTTTCTGCTAATTTTCCAGCTGTAATTAGTTGGCCAAGATAAGATTGTTTACATGGAGTAGTCTGTAACAAAATGGCGATTCGAGTGATAACTTTTCTCACCTGGCAGTAAATATGTGGTTCTTTGGAATTTTCAGTCTATTTAAAGTGTGTAGAGACTTCCAGGTATTGGGTAATGGATATGTTGGCACTCATAGCTGTCCTGCATTCCATCAATATCATTAAATATTAGTGAATAAATCACAATTGAATTAATGCTACATCTTTCTCTGACTTGATGACAATCTAATCCAAAATTTCTCTGATGAAATATTTCTGCTTTATCTTCACCATAATTTTCATGTAATCTTTGCCTACAGTCCTTCTTACACTTCTACCTAACTAGAATTTCCTTTCTTCTTCATGAGCTCATTTATTTTACTCAAATTTTGAAACCAATTTCAATCCCAGGATTTTTTCTGGACTTAGGTCAGTATGGTCAGTGAGTAAACAACATTAATAAAACTTGGTAAAGTTGAGAAATATAAGAGCTCACTTTCTCTACCCTATAAATGAGATAAAAATCCCTGGGAGATAAACCAGAACTCAGTGGCTTTGCTTTGTTTATTATTTTGTTTTTTGTTTTAGTAAGTTCTGCAGAACCCTTTATGACCACCCAAATTTTAGGAGCACTGTTCTAGGCTGTCTTGCAACATTTCAAAAACTCATGAAATCTCAAGAAATCAACAAAAAATTTCATCTTTTGTAAAATTACAATCAGTACAGATCAGGAAATTCTTCATGGGAGCTGTCACTGGCTCAGGGATCTCCATTCCTTTCACCTCACAACACTATTAATATGTGGTTTCCATGGACGCTCTGGACAGAAAATGGAAGAATGAGCAGGGATGTCTTATAAAGTGATGCTTAAAGGCAGCATGCATTAAAAGATGTATGTAGTGGTGATACCTGTAATTCCACCACCTGAGAAGGTGAGGCAGGAGGATTGTGAGATTTGAGGCCAGCCTGATTTACACAGTAAGTTTTAGGCCAACTTGGAGCAAAGTGAGACCCGGTCTCCACATAACACTACCACAAGCTTCAGTGGCAGTAGCAGCATCAGCAATAACAGCAACAATACAGCATCCATTTTTCCCACCATGCACCACTGGCTAGAGCTCAGTTGTACAACACCTACCCCACTGCAGGTAAACCTGAGAAGAATAGAGAAGCCTAACTTCCCCCCAACACTCAATCTCTGCTGCTCCTGCTGTCCTTTGCTTTGTTCATCCTGCAGCACAAACTTTTAGCTCCATGCCACCTCTTCATGCACATCCAATGCTGACATTACTTGTCCTGGGCTCTAGCTGAGGATGCTTAAGGTTTAGTTCTGATTAAAATATTTTACAACTTGTTTTGTTATGTAATAGTAACAAATTGCCCATTCAGTTGTGCTTCACAGCAAATGATCCCAGAATTTTCATTCACATATTATGAAAATGGCACACCGCTCTAATATAAACTCAAATTAAATTATTAGAGAATTTGGCCTAGTATATTGGCAGTGTGTCTCAAGTTTTCAGCCATATTCTTATTTTCTTTCTTTCTTTCTTTCTTTCTTTCTTTCTTTCTTTCTTTCTTTCTTTCTTTCTTTCTTTCTTTCTTTCTTTTGAGGTACCGGGGATTGAACTCATGACCTCGCGCTTGCCAGGCAGGTGTTTATGCTATGGAGCTAAATCCCCAGCCCTTCAGCCATATTCTTACCCCACTTTACTGAGACATTTATTTTTTCCTATCTTTCTTTTTAAAAAGCTTCTGACATTTAGGAAGACATTTATTTTCCCAGAGATCATGATTTTTTGACCTCCCAGAGTGTTTTCAAATTAGTTGTAATTAGGGTCATGTTACCGTTTATTTGGTGTATTTCAGCATTTAGATGTTAGTTTCTGACAGGCTTAGCATGCCTGCCTTACTTCAGCATCATTTCTCTACAACATGGATGATTGAAGAGAAAGAAAAAATATGTAGTAGGAATTTAAGAACTTCTGACAGAAACTGCAGATCTAATTGTTATGGGTTAAAAACTGATGGTCAACTTAACATCAGCTGAATTAATTCAGCATGATGCTGAGTGTAGATGTTCCACCTGAATAAAGTTGCCAGCATAAATAGAGATGGGGGGTGTGTGTGGGTTTCTCCAAGTGTTGCTGTTTGAGCCATTTAATCTCCAGGACAAACTCATCATACTGGCTTTCTGGCATGTACTCAACTGTTCATCAGATGAGCTCAGGGCCTCCATGTCACTGAGGAAGGATATTGTGCTCTTCAGGACAACCCTAGTCTTTATTATGTGTGTGACTTTGGTTCCAGCGTAGAACCCTCAACCTACCAGCACAGCTCCTTCACCCCAGGCATAGACTTTATAGCTTCCACTGCTGACCTTTGGGGCTTCCCAGCATGGATCCATAAAAGAGACTGGCGTGAGTCCTTCTTGTGGGCTCTAGACCTCCAGCTGGAATTGTGGGGGGCATTGTCATGGGCTCTAGGTTTTCATCTGGACTCATGCAGGGCATTGCTATGGGATCCAGGCCCTTACTCTGAGTCTTTAGTGTTAAGGACAGATTTCCTGCACTTTCTTGTGTTTAACTCTGGGTAACCATCCTAAAATAATATAAATTTTGTTTCCTGATTCTAATTGTTCTCCTTACAATCCCTGACTACAACAATAATATACAAGAGAAAAGAAGAATATCCTTTTAAAATAACTGAACTAACTAGCTTTATGAAGGGGAAAAAAACCCTAGAAAGTAATAACATTGAATAGGACTTGTTCAATGAGCCAACTTACAGTGTGTGAGGGGTTGGCAGTGGGGACACTTCTGAGAAATGAGGTTCACTTTACAGTTGTGTCCCTCTGAGCGCAGATGATTCTGTGATGCAGACTCATGGCCAGAACACTGATTGCTCCTCAATGAATAGAAAAACTCATTCCTAAAACATTTTTCTCAATAATTTGTCTTATATTTTATATTTTAAATTGAATTTTGCAATTAGACCAAAACCCTGTATTACATTACTTAATACCTCTCTATCATCATTGGTCTGAGAGTTCACAGTGAAAATCTCTCATTGGCTTCCATATCTGAATTTTAAAAAATTTACTACAACATTTACTGGATTTTTAAAATTTTACTATAACCTTGTTATATGATCTAATAATTTCAAGTATTTTCATTCTTAGGATTTTTCTTTTTCTACAATAATTTATAGTTTCATTCATACAATTGAATTTCATTTAATTATAGGTTTGTGCAAAATATTTACCTAAAATGTATAATTATAAAACTTATATATCTACATGATAATTTGAATAATTGAATATGCACAAAAATTGTACTATTTCTTCTTTAATCCAGAGGGCACATAATTTATGGACATCTGTATAGAAAATTTCTATCAATATTGTATACTTTTCTTAATATGTATATTTTATAAATCAAATATCTTTAAGGTTTCTTTATTGTCTATTATTTAATCCATCCTAAAGATCATTCCATTTCAGAGCATACAGATCTCCTTCAGCTCTTTAAGGACTACCAGGGTTTTTGATGTGCTTATATTAATTTAATTATGTACTCCAAAACAAAGGCAGAATCTCAGTTTGCTTGACACCAAAACTGGTGATCTTTTTTTCCCTCAACATGATGCATATAAATAAATAAAATTTCTGAGGCTCCAAATAGCTTAAGTATTTTAACTGAGGTCACATAGAGTCAGTAGAGATGTTGGCTCCAGGTAGAATTAGATATGCGTGAGGGAGCCACAAAGTAGTAGGTCTCCTCACACCTTAAGTGAAGTTAGACATAAAAAGAATATTTTTGGAGACTGAATAAAAATTACAAGATCACTGAGGACAAGCGTATCTTATATTAGAAAATGAGAATGGTAGGGGACTTACATTTATAGATGCTGCTTGATTTATGAAGGGGTTATGTCCAGATAATACTATTGAGAATTGAAAATTACAACAAATTGAGACTGTACTAAACACATGTATTAAACACTATACCTTAGTTTATCCTAATATAGAAATGCTCAGAACACTTACGTTAGCCTTCAGTTATGCAAAATAAATAAGACAGAGCCTTGTTATAATGAGCTGTTGAATAACTAATGTAATTTATTGAGTACTTGCACCTAGGAAATGTGAGCAACACAGCACACTGTGGAGCTTGGGTACTGTACTCAGAGGTTGCCTGTCGGGCTGAGAGCTACAGCTTGCTGTCTCTGTCAGTCTTCTAAAGGCAGAGTCATAGCACATTACCAAAGAATGCTTTATATCATTATAGACCCACTGGTCACCCAGGGAAATAGCTTAATTCTAAAACTGTGGATTACCAAGACACCTGTGCCCGCAAGATTGCACTGGCTCCAGAGTTCAAGGAAGAGAGTTGGAAAATACCTTGGACTTTAGCTCCACTCTTTTTATCTGTCTCATATGGATTTTCTGTACTTTCTTTTTAGCTCAGTTTTTTATTTAAAAGTTGTCACTGAGTCTTATCCAGTATGTTTGGTCTTTCACTGGGGACCTTTTGGAATATTTTGTTAACCATAACACTGGAAGTGGAAGTCTTTCTGAGTTCTGTTGGTTTTTAATAATTTGTATATAAGTATCCATATTAAAAAGTAAATGTATTTTTCTGACTTTCTAATGGAACACAAAGTGTAACCAGCACTGATCATGAAATAAATCACTGGAAGTATCTTAGAAGACTCAGCACATTTTCACTCAATCACCACACCCAAGGGGAACCACACTACGTTCATTCTGTCAGCCTATGTTTGCCTTAGGCCTGTAGTCTATAGAAACAGAATTGGGTAGATTATGCTGCAATCAGGTTTCTGGTCCTCTCTGCTATGTTTATGAGACTTATCCATGTGGTGTACTGGTGTAGCTGTGTATTCTTATCACTGTGCACATGATTTCCTACTATTATGTGTGAGTGTTTATACATTTTGATTTGCATTTGGATAATTTCTATTTGTAATTTTTTAGTCATGTTCTGAAAATTCTTGGACATGTCTTTAGTGAGCATATGTACACATTTTTATTATATTTACTTGTGACTAAGTTGCCTATCAGCCATAAATGTTGTTTTTACCTTATATTTAGTTGTCTATAATTTATTACCTAAAAAATAATCATTATTTTTGGGATGTATATTCTTTCCTAGAGTTATATACTGGAGATTTCTTTCCCTGTAGATGTTTCTCTTTACTCTCAATTTTGTCTTGCAATGAATAAGTGTTAGCTGTAATATTCTGGTTTTTCAAAATTTTTCTTTGTGTTTACTGCTTCAAGAAATGTTTTTCTGCCTCAAGATTGTGAAAACACTATGTATTTCTTTCAAAATCTTTATTTATTCTTTACATTTGACTCTATAATCCACTGGAAATTGATTTTTGTTATGGTTTTATTTATAGCCAAGTGACTAATTTCCTTTGTTGTTCTGCTAAAATCACTGTGCCTTTGTGAAAGTCCTCAGGTAACTTTAGGAGTGTTCATGTCAGTGTGTTTGTTAAAATATTTTATAGCTTTACATGGAGACTACAAATTTTTAACTTCTTAACAAAGACATGAAATAATTAACAGTTGTATTCCATGTTAATTTTCTAGCGTCATAACCTATGACTCTATGTTCCTCTGCAATGAATTAGCCAATCCCCTTCCTAGCTGTTTATTAGTCAATTGGTCTTCTATGTACCTCTGTGTTTCTTCTAGTATTCTGTATATTGCAAAGTCTTACTCCTGTTTCTGGAATACATATAGTCCATATACAACCTCTGATACCTAATGCAAATTTATTGAATTAGCCCCTCAGTAATCCTTATACTTTCTTCTTTCCAAATATGTCTAAGATTATTGTTTTTGTCACAGTGAAGAAGGTACTATAACCTTCCTTTAATAAATGAAGAAACAAGAAAGTTAACTTGCCCAACACTTAATATACCAAAATTTAAGTGGAGAAAGGTATTTGGAGTAGAGATATATTATGTTTCCTAAAAGTCTATGATAGAATTCAGCACTTTTTCAGAGCATTATTGTTTTTCTATAATATTGTAATAAAGAAACAGAATCCACTGCTAATATTGCAGAAAAAACTTTGCACTGGGATTATTTTTCTAAAACAAAAGGTATGTCTCACATGAAATCCTGCTAAATGAAATTAGATTATAAGGCAGAACGTAGCCTGAGGGCCTTCTCATCAATCCTTCCCTTGTAGGAAATCCCAATAAGTCTAGGATGATGGGTACTTTGACATTTAGGGGACAACAGTATGCAAAGTGAGTCAGTCCACTCCATTTCTTTCTTGTAATATTGAGACAAAATTTTACAAAATATAATCAACACTGTGATATATAGAATTTCATGAAAGAATAAGTTCTTACAATGAATCAATCTGTAAACCTCTCTTCAGATGCCTTTCTACTTCGCCTGTCAGATTCCTAAAATGCTCTACTGAAGGCATATCAAAGATGGGATAAATGAGTAATACTCCATCTGGCAATGGAAGTTTTCTTAATATGAATGTCACTTTTCTTTGTGGAATCTTACAGTTTCTTATTCATGATCTTTAGTTTCATCTGTAGTGTTATTTAAATAGCCCAGGTGAATGCTGGTTTGCTCTCGTTAGGTACTTTATACTTCTATATAGCTAACGAATAGTTCCTTAACTTCGTTTTTATTTTCAAGAAAGCAGGACTTAATGTGTATATGATTGTGCTAATTTGTATAGTAGCAAATATGATTTGAAAACTAGTTTTTGAAAAGGAAAGAGATGACTATAATCTGACAGGTAGGGTCCACATCCTTTGTAAATTCTTGATATTTTGATAATTTATATTTTTATTCCTTTATTTTATCCTACATTTCTTTATGCCATATTTGATCATCTCTTTATTAATATTTTGTGTAATTGTATTTCTCTCTAAATTTCTCATTAAAATACTTAGCATGTTTTCATACTGGGTGCTTTTTTGTCTTGAATGATAATTGTTTGGAGGGAATTGTCTCCTGAGTATATTTATGTAGTGTTTTAGTATATGGCATGAATTGCTGTATGGATACTTTGCATATTTATGTAGTTATTTTATGATATTGGTTATCACTCTTTCTTAAGTATTTCTCAATTCAGAATTTATGTTTGTCTTGGTCTTGTCATTTTGGAAGGGCAGAATAACAGCTCTATTTTTCTTGAAACTAAGGAATTCCATCATGGTAAAATAGCATCATGTTGACAGAGCTGGATTAAGTTGCAAATTCAAAAATTTAAGAGTTCTACTGATTTGCACAGCAGCCTGTCAACTTTGGTAAGCTGTGATTTTGAGTACTCTGTAATGCAATTTTACAAATGCACAACTAATTTAGAGCTAGATTTCTTATGAAGATAGAAGGATCTCACTTTTATGTGATTGTTTAATTGAAAAGCTAATCAAAAGGTGCTTCTTGTCAGAATTTCTATAATACAAGTGAGTGCACAAATGATTTCTTATTTATATCTCCTAAATTAAATACTTGAGCCTTCAAAAATTCTATGTCTGGTAAAGTCACATCTCAACATGGAATCTGGTAACTTAATTTGAACCAATATAAGTGTTAATTTTCTGTGTTTTTAACTATTTAATGAAATTAGAAAATTATCTTTTCAGGTAACATTGGGTCATGTATGAGAATCTTAATTGTTGAGTTTAAAAGAAGAACATACATATAAATAGCAAAACATGTAAGTCATTACTGATGGCTATGAAAATCTCAGAATCTGGGTATGCCTATTAGTGGTCTAGTCTCATCATAGCCTCAAAATAAATGCATGTTTTACCTAACAGAATATTAAAAATCTTTTTGAAATGTTGCAGTGCAGCACTTTTGCTAGATGGTCAATACTAGAACTCGAAGTTTATTTGATGTTCTAACACAGGGATTTATAAACTACAACCTATTGGCCAAATCCAGATACACCCATTTTCACACACAGTGGCAGAATTGAGTTGTGCAATAGACCAGATGTCCTAAAAATTCTAAAATATTATTGGACTCTCTATAGGAAAAAGAGAAATAAATCTGATCATAGATTTAGAGTCCCATATGCAGAGTGTGAAGAAAGAGGTAAGTATGGAAGGAAGGAAGGAAGGAAGGAAGGAAGGAAGGAAGGAAGGAAGGAAGGAAGGAAAGAAAGATCATAAATTTCTAACCTGGTAAAATTTAAAATAGGATTAAGTGTGTCACTCTGGTATAAGACAATTGGATATTAACAGTAGCTATCATAATGTCTCTTTCTTTGAAATAGTTGAGCACAGTTTCACACATAATAATATCAAACATAACAAAATAGAATAAAACCATACAAGAGAATGAAAGTATTGCAAGGCATTCTGAACCAAATAACAGAAAATGAACAGTGGCTTGTGGACATCTTTTCTAAAGGAAAAATCTAAATACCTTTATAAGCAAATATGATAAAATTTATTAGAGCTTTGTTATATGGATGAAATAGTTTCATTATCTCATAAAAATTTATGATATAAACAGAAAATATCATCACAAACTGTGTTCAACTATTGTTGAGATCATTATGAAAATACAGAAGAAATTAAAGTAGGACTACATGAAGAAACTAATCACAAGTTAGATTTGTGTTACTTCACCAAATAAAAATATTATTATTCATATAAATTTCAGGTTTTATAATATTAATTATGTTTTAGTGCTTTTAAAAAAATTTAGAATGACTTGTGTTTACTTGGAGTTTAGAGGTTGGAGTAAATAATAAGGCATATTTTTTCCTAAGGGATTTTAGCTTATATTTTGGAGATAGTAGGAACATAAATTTCTGTAACCCAAAACAAAATAATGTACACATATGTGAACCATATCAAACATTTTGACACAAGTAATAAATTCCTAGTGTTTTTCAATAAGTGAGAGTTTGGAGAAAATATTCCAAGAAAACTGACAAAGCACAACATTCAGCTTTCTATGCTAAAGTCACTGACTTTTTCCCCTTTTCTTTTTTAATTTGGCTGAATAACTTTCTTATTATAAATCAGTCTGGTACAATTGTAGTGGCAGAAATAATCAAGTGGTCTATGTGCCTAAAATCTCTGGGCTATGATTTTTGTAATTTTGCAGTTTTGCACTCACGTCTTCTGGCTGAGGGTGAAAATGGAAGTGACTGACAAGAGCATAGCATGTCAGTTCCAGCCATGTTCTCCACTTCGCATGGGTAGAATGAACTGAGACATTTAAGCTATTTGTAACAGTCTAGAGTTCAATTCAGTTAATCAAATACTGACTGCCTGCTATTACCAGGGATCACCCAAATCCTTGATTTAGAGATGTGATTGAATCACAAAGGTGAACCTCATGGTTTTCCCTCAGAGGCAGGAAGAATACAAATAACAGTGTGATGAGAGGTGTACTCAAGGAATAAACTATATGGAAATAGAAATGACAGAACAGCCAGTTTGGAACAGATAAGAGGCTACAATAACAAAATGACTTTGAACTTATGTTTGAAGCATTTGGTAAATAAAATTAAGATGAAGATACTAGAGCACACACAAAAAAACTTTTGTTACTTGTGACAGAATACAGACAAGAGTTGAGATGTTGAAATCACTCAGATGAGAGACAGTAAATGTCATCATATAGTATTACCAGTGAAGACAGATGAAAAAAAAAGTTTATGTTTCTAGTTGAGAATTAGAGCTTTCCAAATTTGGTGGCTATCCAAAGGAAGGAAGGATGACTTTTAATTTTCTAGTTTGGAGTTTCACTCAAATATTAGTGCCATTAACTTAAGCCTTGCAAATATTACTGTAATTTAACTCAAACTTTTATAAAATCAATAACATAATAGTACCTTTTGTAAAATCTCAACAATTTTACCATTTTTTCAAAAGTCCAAGTTAAAGTCTTTTCTGAGACTCAAGCTTTACTCTCAGCAGTGAATCTCTGTAAACTTTTTTTAAAAAAGTTACATAATCCAAGGTACAATATCATAAGATTAAAATTCTTATTCTAAAAAGAGAAAAATAGAGGATAAAAAAAATTGCACAGAATAAATACCTGTAACTAGCAGGGCAGACATTATTTCATGTAGCTCCATGTCAAGCATCCCAGGCATATGCTGGAAAGATCTGAGTTCCGAAGGGCTTAGGAAATCCAATCTCTAATGCTCTGTGCATTGCTGCTCACACAGCTGTTACTTGGGCTAGCAGCATTCACAATCTAAAGCTGTTTTCCTCATATGCTTTATTGCCTGGCATCTTTGCTTCCTGAAGTTTCCGCTGCTCCTTTTGTTTCATTCTTACAGATTCAACACTGCCATGTCAGGGGCTTCTTGCCTGGGCTCCAAATCCTTCCTTTGAAATCTGGATGAAAACCTCTCTGACCCAACAACTCTTGCACTATGTGTGACCTAAAACCAGCATACAGACAATGCTAAAATCTGCATTCAGGAGAAGCAAGTTTCCCTTAGATCATGCTACAGCAACCGCTGAGTACCTGGGTGCTGAGAACAATGAATTCAACTCTAGGGAACCAATTACCTAGAAGGTAACTATTGAGCAGGGGGCCAGTGGATCTATTCTCAAATGAAAGTTTTACAGTTTTTCACTCTGCAGTGGGTGAGATCTTGCTGATTTTTGAGACACCTTCATGGCACCTTTCTTCTTGTCCCACTATAAAGTAAGTAGGTTTTTTTTTAATGGCACAATCTGTTTAGAACTATACATTTTGAGCTCTAATTTTACAAATTATTAAGCCCAAATTTGTTTTAAAATTTTTGTTCTCTGTATTTTTCCCAATTCTTTCTATAAACCTAGGTAAAGTCAATCAGTAGTACCATGACACAGCATGAATGTTAGGCTGTTACTAAATTTCCTCTACCAAATTCATCCACTGCTCTCAATCTCTTGCAAAAACTTATGACATGGGCAAAATATGGACAGATTTTTGGCCAGAGTATAATACATATGGCCTGTAGTTTAAAACTGTGAATGGAATTATTGTTCTCAAATAAAACATCCACATTCCTATCAGCATTCTGATTTTCTGATTTGCAGAGCTCTGACTCAAAAATATCCATTGAGTTCTGTTTAGAGCATTCCACATCTTCTCTAGATTGCATTTTAAACTCCTCCGACAAACCAATTTCCAATGCTTGTAAACCATACGGTCAGATACAGTTCAGCAACAATCACAGTTTCTCAGCACAAATTGCCTTTATTTGTTAAGATTCCTATTGTTGGAAACAATATCTAACATTCACAGCTGAAAGGAGGAAAGTTTTAAATTTGTTCACTTTTTAAGGAGATTCAGTGCATGGTCTGGTAGTTCCATAGCAGACACATCATGGCAAAAGGCCATATGGTAATGGCTAGTAAGCAGAGCAGGGGAGCTGTACCATATTGGAAGGTGCTGTGGACCAAATGGAGCTCCCCAGGCCTTTCCTCCATAGTTCACTCATCACAACCAGGAGTGAGCTTCATGGTAGCCCCAAATCCACTCAAGCTGACACAATCAAGCTTGTCTGTTACAAGTGCCAAGAGTAATTAAGGAACCATAAATAGTGGCACATAGCTGGCACTCATGGGTATGATAGCTCAAAAATTATTGAAATGTCACTTCTCTCTAAATTGATTCATATATTTCATGCAATACCAGTCAAAATCAAAGTAGACATGTATGAAAATTAGCAAGTTTATTATATATTATATTATCAATCAGTGATTTGCAAACATGACTAGATATTGGCATCACCTAAGGAGATTTAGAGACTTCTTATACTAGGATCCTATCAGAGACTGAATCAGCACCTACATAATTCTAAATTACTGAAATAAGGGTATGGTGAGTGTGTATAGGAACAAATTAAATATTTTTTCCAGTTTTGATTTTCTCTTATTTTTCAAACATATGTAACTATTAGAGGATGAATATGCTTTTTTAAAAGAAAAGAAAACCAATCAGTAGAAAGGATATTCAGTCATTTAAGCAGAGAAAAGTCCTGAAAAAAATAGTTGGACAGTAGAATTAAACAAAACTCATACACATAACAGAGGAATAGAAGTTTCAGAAGATAAATTCTTAAAAAAATTGAAATACTCCTGTAAATATTGGGATTTTCTATGTATAACATTACATTTAAAGACTTTAGAAAAGAGTATAATTAGAACATAACTACAAAGAAACATGAACAAATGAAAACAATAAAACATTATAAACAAATGGGCACTTAATTTCCAACTGTGAGCATGCACATGCAAAATATATATAAATATTGACTGCTTAGTTTATAATTTGAATATAACTACTTCAGATGAATGTTGTGGAAAAGTGAAAATAATAGTAAATGAGAGAAGGGGTTCTGGACGATGGTGGATCAGTAAGCAGCAAAATAGGGAGCCTCTCTGAGAGAAACAGCTCAGATGCTAGAATAAAACATCCTGGAGAAGACCGGATGGAGGGAGATGGATCCTCTCAACCCAGGAAGAAACTAAAGGGAGATAGAGATAAAAAAATGAAAATCAGGGATGGAAGGCTGTAGCTAGACTTGCTCTCACCCATTGTGTATGAAAAGCCACGGGAAACTGGGGATGCATGGTCGTGGTTAAGTCGGGGTTGGTGAGCCTGAGGGCCTTGGGGTGTAGGAAGCAATGGCAGAGAGGAGCAGCTGAACAGAGAGCACTTTGCTTGGAGATCCCTACCATCTCACAGTGAGTGTGCAGAAATCAGACCTCCTGAAGGAGTGGGGGAGCCGAGCAGCATTTTGGAGTCTGGCAGGGTAAACCCAGAATCAGAACTGCAGTGGCCTCAGTCAGCCACTCCTAGTGCAGAGCAGATTGGTGAGAATTGCTCAGATTGAGTCCTGCCTTTGTGCATGATCCAATAGCAAGGTACGAGGTCTCCCTAAAACTATGCCTAACTGGCCCCTTCCACACAGCATGTACTAACATGGTGAAGACTCCCAGCAGTCAACCAGCTCAGAAGGGAGGGGCCAGCCTGCCCTGCCCCTGCTTGTACTTCAGTGTCCACCAGCAGACTAGGGAGGGCAGTAATCCCTAGCCAGCATGCTTAAGAGTAATAATGGCCAATGCAGGAAGTGCCAGGGACCCCCATTGTCCACTATCTGCAGAAAACCAGAAACATGACAAGAGAAAGAAACAAGGAAATCTCCAGCCCCCAGTACAAACACTACTTGCCCGGGGGAGGTAAACACAGAAGAGATCAAGGATTGCTCATCTGTAGTGTCTGAAAAAGCAGCATCTGACATAAAGAATTATCTTTATGACACTGTAAAATAACTAAAATCAGAAATTCTAATACAAGTAAAAGGAGATATAAGAAAAATTAGAAAAGAAATGCTAAGTACCTCTCAAGAAAACACAGATAGAAGAATTGAGGGACACATAAAAAGAAGAGAAACCTTCAATGAAGAATTTTTTAAAAATCTTGAATACATGAAACATTCAAAGAAACTACCAGGAAATTAAAAATCCATTGAAAGCTGTCAAAACTGCTTGAAAGAAACTAAAGAGAGACTATAAAACCTTGAAGACAGGTTTGCAATGTGTGACCACAAAAGGAAAGAACTCTTAAAAATGATAAGGAACCAGGAAGTAACAATACAAAGGCTAGAAGATGACAAGAGGATCTATAACTTAAGAATAAAAAATGTGAGTGAGGAAGCAGGGGTTGACATAAACAAAATACAAAGTCTATTTACAGAAATAATTAAAGAAAACTTCCCAAGCATAGAAAAAGGAATAGATATTCAGATATATGAGGCATACAGAACTCCAGCCAGCTATAACTAAAATAGATCTACATCCAGACAATAATAATCAAAATCTCAGAAATTCAACACAAGAATAGAGTATTAAAAGCTGTCACAAAAAAGAAACAGATCACCTATAAAGGAATACACATCAGAATTACATCAGACTTCTCGACACAAACCATCAGGTCAAGAAGAGCTTGGAGTGAAGTATTCCAAGCCCTGAAAGAAAATAACCTCCAACCTAGATTGATGTACCCTGCAAAACTATCTCTCAAAATTGATAGAGAAACAAGATGCTTCCATGACAAAGAGGAACTTGGGGAGTTCATGACCACCAATTCAACCCTACAAAAAATACTGAAGGACATGCTAGAGAGGCAGAAAAAAATGACCATGGTTTCAGGAACAGCAGCAGAGGAGGCTCACTGAATGGGGAAGACAGTGGAATAAAGAGGAAAAGTAGACAATCAACACCAGAAAAATAGCATGGCAGAGATGAGGCAGAGAAGGTTCGCCATGGTCACTAATATAGATAGCCTTTATACACTAATAAAAAGAAACATAGAGTGGATCAAGAGATAGGGTCCATCAAGATGCTCTATATAAGAAGTATAATTAACCTGAAAAAGGGTTTATGGACTGAAAATCAAAAATGAGAAAATAATGCTCTATGTGACAAGAAACCAGAAAAAAGCAGGGGTAGCTCTCCCATCAGCTACAGATTGATTGGAAAGGCATAACACTTTTATGCAACAGAGAACTACTCAGCTATAAGGAAGGAAAACCTTGAGGCTCTTGAAAGTAAATGGATGCAACTTGAGAACAAGCTCAGGGGTAAAAAGGTTCAGAACCACTTAGGTAGATAGCAGGTTGTCTCCCTAATCTAAAAACTAAAGGAGCTAGTGGGATACAAAATGTACAATGTACCCTGGGAAAGCAAAAGGGGTGGAATTGTCTGCATAGGGAAGGCAGAGGACATTATTATCTTGTATCATAATTTGAAACCCATATTGCTTTCATTGCTCTGCTTAGAAGGATTATATTCTGTTCCAGTTTGTCTACTTATACTAGATTTGAGGGGATAGGTAGCTATTCCAAAGATAACAGGGTATAGTATGGTAACAATTTTAATTTATTACTAACTTAATCTGAAACCCTCTATTGCTTTCACTGCCTTGCTTTGACTGATTTTATTTGAATCTGTTTTGTTTGATTGCCAGCTTGTATTGACTGATTTTATTTGAATCTGTTATGATTGATAGTATCCAGTCTGAGAGTATAGGCAACTACTATGAAGACAGTAAGATTCACTATGATATCCATCCTGGTTTGACTGTTACCCTCTTTTGAAGTTCTATAATGTCTCCAGTGTTTTGTTTTTATTGATTTTGTTCTGTACTGCTATGCTCAATTTTATTGTACCTGATGATATGGACAATTCTATTGAAGATAACAAGAGACATCACAGTAACCATTGTAGATCACCTTGTATTGTGGTTTTAAATTATATACTATATCCATCCTTTTTTTGAATGACCCCATTTTTTGTTTTGTTTTGTTTTCTCATTTGGTTTTATTCTTTACAAAATTAAAATAAAAAATAGTAAATGAGAACTAAATTATCATTTCAATCAATAGATAATATATTTGGTAATGCAAAGGATAGCAGGGAATACAAGTTATTCAGAAATTGGAGATGTATTAAAACAATTAAAAAGTGAAAAACAGTTGTCTATATGGATGGATCTATAGCAATGTTTCTATCGACATTATTTAAACTTTTTTTTGGTGGAATCTAACTGTGTATCTTAAAATGCTTAGATTCATCCCTAGGCTTTACCTTACTGCTGATAGAAGTCTTGTCCCACAAATCATAACTAAAAATATAACTGCACATTGCCTAATGTCTTCTGGTTATGTCTATTTAAAAACCCACAGTTAAAGAAGGAACTGGTAATATTTATTTTTCTTTATAGAAGTATATTAGCTTTCCCAATACTGGGAAAATTACCCAACACCTACTGCTATGGTTCAGGTTTTAAGGAGATTCAGTTCATTATAAGAGAGCCCCAACACAGGAATATGGTGGTAGAAGTGTAAGACAAAACAAATCTGTTTAGTGCAGAGTGGCTGGAAAGGAAAGCGGAACAGTAACAGAGAGGAGTGGGACTGTGTGTCACACCCAATAGCACCCCTCTGTTACCCACCCCAGACACACTCAGAAGTGTGCTTTACTAATTCCTTGGTCTGCTCCTAGGCAATCAAGTTGACAAAGTTAAGTTTAACAATTATGAAGCATTACTAATTTGGCTTTTTGTATTTTTTGAAGTCTAAAATATTACAGACTCTGCAAATATTCCTTCAAATCAACATTTCTTTTAAGTTGTAAACCATGTGTTTTTGATAATGAAATCACTGCTAAATAGTTTGTATATCTAATGCTACCTCTAGAGAAATGTGCAAAATATTATCCCTTATTTCAGACTGTTTATAAACCCATCTGGGCTTATTGCACACACAACAGTATGATAGTAGAATGATTTAGGAGTGACTTCAGGGTGAGAGAAAATATTTTCAATTCCTAACTTCCCCACATTAGATTTTTTCCATAAGCCACAACTGAGGTACCTAATCAACCAGGCATTCTCAGCCACCCTTCTTAGGAAGTGTTTCTCAGTTTTATGTATATGAAAACAGGTGATGACCTAACACTTACCTGGACTCATACTAACTATAGTAGTTGTTGGAATTCCACAGTAGAAGCAACGACAGCTTTAGAAGAGCACAGCACTGTTACAGGAGAACCGCAGCTCCTCAGATGGGAAGGGAACAGAACAGAGCTGAGTGTCGGGTTCTTAGGTCTCTGTCTGCATAAGTCCTCCTTCCAACAAACACGACAAACCAATAACCTTCCCACCACATGTCAGCTGTAAGCCCTTGATGGAGCTAAACTAACTTTTATGCTATTACCAGGACTAGTAGACTGTCTCTGCCCACTTAAGATACGTATTTGCTATGAATTCCATCATTAAAATCACCTGGCTTGAAACTGATTATAAGGCTCTAGGCATAAATTTGCCTCTTACTGAACTTATCAGGTTGTTAGCTTTTAACACATGTAAATAATTGCATAGAGAGTATTTTTGATGAATAATAGTTAAGATGTTTTTTGTTATACAAAAAAAGGTCTTAAGGTAATCAATATTTAAAGTGCTTTTAAAATATAGGTTTAAATGTAATGCCATTCAATTAGAAAGTATGAATATACTTTTTTCTACTCTGGCTTTCCATTTTAACTTCTTGCTATGCAGGAGAATAATATTCTTGTCATTGTGGATGGTGTTAATATTATTTATTAATACAGGTATAAGCAAGGGCATTTGCACCTGGCATAAAGTAGATTTTTATTTTTTTAACCTGAGAACAGAATAAGTTTGCTAGTAAACCATCAATTCTGATGACAGATTACTTTCAATAATCCTAGGCAATTTTGTTACACTGCCATTATGTTTAGGTGATAGCAAATTAAAATGATAAAATGTCTTTATCTCTTTCCTGCAGCTGTTTAAACAATGCCATAAAATAAGTTTATACTGTCAGCTGTACCCTGTCCAGAAATATATAAGTACAGGTGCCATTGTTCCCTAAATGTTCCACTAGTAAATGTGCTGTGTAGACCATCTAATGGTCCATTTCTGAAGAAAATGTTTTAGCATCTTTTTTTCAATTATTTGAGAAATAGACACATTCATTGCTTTCCTAGTGCCGGGGTCATCTCACCATATATATTATGGTAAATTACTATAATAGGAGTACTTGGCATATCTCATTAGAGAGAAAAGGAAAAACAGATTGGATGGAAATAAGAATTCATTTTTTCTCCTCTTTAGTGCATATGCCCTGACTACCACCAGGGGAATTTATTAACCTTTCTCCCATTGTAAATGTTTCCAGAAAACAGAACCTAATTGAACAAGCTGTTCAGTCAAACAAGCTTTCTCTCATTCTGTTGCAGAAAAATATTTATTTTCTGAACAATTTACAAGAACTATTTATATATAAATTTGTATTTAGTTTAGTTCTTTAAAAAATATATATCTCTATATATGCATGGTTTGGATGTACCTGTTATCTTGCCTTTGCCTTTGTGGGACTGAAGAAGCTTGTGGCTTCATTCCTTTCATAAATTTTTACTGAATTACTGCTAGAAGCACCATGCTTACTGCTTTGGCTTGAGCAAGGAGTTTACCAAATAATTCATTGATCACATCAGGAATCAATTTTTAGATCCACTGAGAATCTATCATTGCCTATTCACTTCATAGGCACAGTTTGTTTTCCACAAACACATTCTACTTTTTCAATATTCACTTTTGTCTTAGTAAAATTCATGTAACATCCTTATTTTAAGCATGTCTTTGCCATTTTTCTATGAGTATTGCACATTCTGGTTCAGCATTCCATTTCATTTTTTACCCCTTGGTTTAGTATGTTTTCTGTAGCTATAATGAAGCTGTGGATTCTGGAGAATTTTTGAAGAAAAGAGGTTTAGCTTGACTTGTGTTGATGAAGTCTGAAAGCCCAAGATCACACACAGCATGTATGATCTCTCTTAGCATCTTGGAGTGGTGAGTGGGCACATGTGGAAGAGGAGAGAGTGTAGTTGACAGTGCTTTATAACAAACTTCTCACTAGAAAGAACTAATCTGTTCCCATGTGAACTAATCCAGTCTTAAGTAAAACACATTAAGGAGACCCATGTGACTGAATTATCTCTTAATAGCTCTGACTCCCTGAAACTTTGTATGATTAATTGAATTTCAAGATGAATTTTGGCAGGGAAGCACACCATCAAAATTTTGTATCACTTTTCTCTGAATACTCAAAGATTTTACAACTAATGTTTCTCTGAAATTAGGGCAAGATATCTGCTTCTATGATTTGGGCTTAGCTAATTTGGACCTGGTCTTGCTTCCATCAGATACATATTTATAGCCAAAGAAAGTATCATTAAAATCTGCCAGTTGCTCCAACCAGTTTGGAATTGGGTTTCTCGCAGCACATCAAATTAGCTATTTCTTGAGGGAATCATTACCATAGATACCAAGTAACAGATATTTATTATTTTACCAAAGGATGGATCCACTGGGGACAATCTGCCTTCGTGTTAGTTTTAAGTACTTTTTTTATGTGGTCTTTGTTTTGTAGTTTGAATTTATAATTATTGAGGACATTTCCTTGGACACCTCAGACATTTTGGACTGGGAAAAATTAGCAGAACAGCTGGTACCAGTTGACCTGTAGCCAAAGGAAAGGATCTTAAACCCTCTGCTTACCACTTTCTCTAGGAAAGTTATTTACTCTTATGTACTTATGGGGAAGGTAAACTTTGATGATCTATTTAAAACATCAAGTAGCCTGGTGTACACTAAATATGAAGTGCATGTAAATGAAAAAAAAAGCAAGTAACACAAATATCTTGTTAGTGCAGCATTTGATTTGAGCACTTGTTTGAGGGTACTTGAAAAAATCCTAGCTCTCTGGAAGCACCCCATGAACAACAATGGATGAAATAGAGATTTCTCCCATCCCATGTCACCCTGGTTAAGACCCTGACTCATCAGTGACAGACAAAATGGTACTGGACTGTTCATATATTTTTAGGATGGCTATCAGTTTAAGTTTGTCTGATGTTTCCTCATGATTAAATTCCTACTAGTCAATTTTGACAGGAATGACACAGAGTGACATGTTCTCAGTTTATCTTATCAGGAAGAATTATTAATGATATTAGCTCCATTCTATAGGGGATTCTGCAATGTAACAGTACTATTTCTTTTATATTAAGTAAATATCTCATATCATTATTAGATGTTTTAAAGCAAGATAACCATTCTCTCTTCAATGTACTTTCATTTAAAAAAACTTTTTATATTTTATTTCTCAAAATCTGTTTTTATCATGATGTCAAATGGTATTTTCTTTGTCTTTCATTTGAATCATGTCAATTTGTGTTGTTAGAATATGAATGAGATCCTGGGTACTCTAACGAGGGCATGTTAGATTGACTAAATCAAATAGTCCGGAAGTAAATCCAAGAGACATTTCCTGTACCCAAAATGAACAACTCATGGTCATAATCTACTATTAACACAGCAAATGGATTCTCCAATAAAATCCTGACTCATGCTCCTTTTTTGTCATTATATGTAGATGATATATATATTTTTACCTGCATAGATATGCAATTTTATAGTTTCATATTTATCCTTTCCTGTATGTAAATTATGCTTCAATAATAGAAGCTTCAGGGTGAAACCAATGAATCCTGTTAGTTGTCCAGCTACATAGTTTATGGATAACTTTATATATTTCATATTATATTTTAAAATTTATAACCTTTGTCTTTAATATATATATATATATAATATATATATATATATAATCAATTTACAAAATGGTAATAATTTCAATAACTCATTTGGAAATTCTCTGTTTGCTTCTCCTCTGCTCATTATTTCTGTTTTGCTTCTGTGCATGGCTTGATATCCCAGGTGTTGTTTGCACTCTGGCTTTTAATTTTGTCTGCCAGTTGCAGAGGAGAGAAAGTGGGCTATAGTTTTTGCTTCTCCCTCTTGGCCTTGATATTCTGCTGCTAACCTGATTCTCCTTAGCAAATTATAGCTTGGCATATGAACTTCTATGGCTCCAGCTCCCATAAGATCCCTACTGCTTCTTCCCTACTCTTTTGCCTTGTTGTCTCCTCTATCAACCCCTAAGAACTTCTATTATTGAAACAGCGAGAGAGTGGTCAAACATGTAAAATTTAAAGGTATCTTACATTCGGCCATTATGGCAGCACAATCAGTGGGGCAAAGAGCTGTCTTACTCCCTACCTGAATCTGAGGCTATTTTTACAGACAAGCCCAGCACAGCTGTATAATCCCTAGAACACAGGAAGAAAAGTCAGTGTTTCTTCCCTGTAGATTCTGGATCACTTTTGACAGGCATCCCTTGAATGACTGACTGGACATGTGACTTCTAACAAAACTAAAAATATTCTCTGTATTTTGGCAAAAGATAACTTCTATTCCAACTGAAACTGCATTCCAGCATCCTATATTTTCTTTAGAATGAGCAATAGCACATAGTCTGTGTATTATGTGGGCCCCTGAATACCATTAGTAAGACTGTGTGGCAGACAGACTATGCTCACAAGCTTGCCTTAATCTGGATGTTAGCGCTGGATGTGATCTCCACAGCTCTATCCCCGCCCTTCCACTTTGACTTGTCCAAACATTCTTCATTATTCTTTATTGGTTCCTTTTCCACACATCTTTGTGGCTAGTCCATTCTGAAAATTACTTCAAAACTCTACCTTAGTTACTTTGTAAGTACTTCCTCCTATGTCCCTGATGAATGTATTAACATATGTAATGAGATGGATGATGCTTCTATTAAATAGCCAATGAGATTAACAGTAGGAGACAGTGCTGGTAGTGTGTGGCCTGGTCTGTTTATTGTGTCTTCATTGCTGATATCATTGCTATCAAATTTGTGCTAAAACTCAACATTGCTTATGGGTTATCATGAAAGCCTCTAGATACATTTGTCTGATTCATGCAAAAGTAGGTGATGTTACTTTCACTTATCTATGCTAAACTATTTACTAAATGTCATTTAAAGAGGAATTTAGAGACTGGAGTTCAGGCAACATTATAATATTTAAAACAAGCCATGTACCACATGACTTTACTTTTGGTAAATTTTTCCACATGTAAGCTCATTGTTACTAAAATGCAAAGCAAATAAAATGCCTGTGAAATACAGAGGTGAGTTTTGGAGAGAAACAAAAGTGGAAATAAAGTTCTTTAGAGAAAATCTCTTGATGAATGATTAAGCAGTAGCACATATATGACAGTCAAAGTATAGCCTCATTTGTTTTACTGATGCTGTTTAATTTAGGCAAAATGTTTCTTTATATTTTAGGAAATTAGATAATGAATTAGAAGAATAGCTAAAAGGAAAAATAGATTAGAGAGTCATTTCAATAAAGTTAGGGAGTGAATGGATATTTGACTGATTCTAAACTTCATCAGTCTTGGAGTCTATTACTACAAAACTCAGACTCAGTCATGTAATACATTTATTATACTTAAATAAATCAAGGAAAAATCATTTTCAAATCTGCCAGATGCTCCATTTTTCTGCTGGCAACATAAATCTGGAATTTAGCTTTGTGAAACATATGTCAAAAATATACACTTATTTAAGGAAGTCACCCATGGTTAAAAAAAAATCAAACAGTTTTAATAATTCACCAGGGAGTAAAAGAATTGTTCATTCTATGTAAAAATGAATTAAATTCTCCCTTCAATATATATTATGTATTTTATGAGTATGTATATTATTTGTTAAATGTATAAAAATGTGTAGGATGTTATTTGATACTCAAGTATATGTGCTGTTAATTTCTTTGGTTACCTTTTACACATATGCATGTTCATGTGCACACACACACACACACACACACACGCACCATATATGTATTATACATAGACACTTGCCTTGCTAGAGATCAAACACAGAGCCTGCTGCATGCTGCAAAAGTATTGTCCTTTGAAGTTCATCTTCTGCTCATTGTAATAGTTAGTTTATTAGTAAAAAGAGAAGAGAATAAGAACATATATTTAAATTGTTAAATATGGATACTAGATGCATGATTATTTGCTTAAAATATTTTATAACAAATATTTAGAAATATTTCATGCTTTTTAAAAGCATGAAAAGGAAATGATAAAATAAAAGTTATAGTAGGATAAGCTCCATTAAGTATGCACCCACAAAAAGTAAAGACTATTTGCTGGAAAAGACTAGATGATTACTACTCATGAATTCTCTTTAAGAATTGTAAGTATGCCATATGATTGATCAGATATCTCTGGGTGTGATTAAAATACAAATGAAGGAAATTTTGTCAGAAAGAGAGTTCTTCTGAGACTAACTATTCACATTTTCTTTAATTATCATCAAAAAAATGGAGGTCATCTTTCAAAATTGACTTGGCTAGGAAATAAGAGGTGGGGATGATAAGAAGGAGATGGGGAGACAAAATGAGGAACACAGAGCAGGGAATTGAAGGAAGGTGAGCTAAAGTCAAATGGCCTTTTGAGAATTCTGATGAAGTCGAAATTTATTGCTTTATACTGGTGCAGGTTTATTTGCTTTTGTGGTTTTCTCCATAATTGCTTAAACATGAAATATATTAAAATTGACATAAAGTTTTTCAGAGTGGGTGCAAAATAGAACAAACTGCAACAAGCAGGTAGATAGAAGAGATGAACTCATCTTGACCAGAGCTGAAGTGAAAGGAAAGAAAATCAAGAGGGATGAGATAGACTGGGAGAAAATGGAGGTTCTTACATTGTGGATCTC
This sequence comes from Hydrochoerus hydrochaeris, assembly GCA_004027455.1. NCBI lineage: Eukaryota > Metazoa > Chordata > Mammalia > Rodentia > Hydrochaeridae > Hydrochoerus > Hydrochoerus hydrochaeris. Next base: position 85,410 of record PVLA01005688.1, read on the forward strand.
AGAAGAGGAGCAGAAACAGTTGTATCAGACAACAATGAATGAGGATCTGGGTGGATGGAAAGTTTGTCTTTGAAGTTTCCAGTTTTGTAGGAACAGTACGATATGACAAAAATCTAATGCATGGGCACAGAGTAGAGGTTGAAATGGAGTAAGAACAAGGTCACTGTACTGAAGAAAATCCTGAAAAGTGATTCTGTTGAGTTTTACTGGATAAGCTATGAGCATTAAATCTTCCCTAAGAGCACAGTACAAAGTCTTCTACAAAAATCTCCATGAATACAAAAAATAATGACAAGATTTGCAGATTTGCAGATCATCTGAAAATCTTGTCATTATCTCTAAAGTGATGCAGTTAGAGATAGAATCAGTCTAGAGAACAGTGATAAAGATCAAAATAGATGTTACTACCTTTGAACTGTCCGAAGTATAAGGTGAGTGTGCAGAAAAACACAAAAAATAAAAATAAAAAAATGAAGTGAAACAAGACAGTGATATCTTTGGAAAAGAACAACTTTTAATTTAGATTTGAAGATATTAGACAAATTCAACAGGGGAATTAAGGAGGCTTCCTCGTAACAAGGCAAGAGTACAGAGTGGGGAAAAGATGGAAAGGAAATCAGTTGGAGGGGGTTCATGGGGTAAAATAGGACATAAAACTTCAAGTGTGAGGGCAGAGATGATCCATACTATGCATATTTGGTGGCTAGGACTGAGTTCTCTGTATGGAATCAATTGATCTCACATTCTAAAAGGAGGAAAACTTTTTCTTTCAGGTCTGTACAAATGAGATCTTTTGGACTCTGAGTTTGCTTAGATTCCAGTAATTTAGTTGTAGTGCTCAGTAAGTCTGGCAGGACAGGAAGCTTCCACGTTCCCTCTCTTCTCTTTCATGTGCATGCACGACTGCAGTAAAATGACAATCATCAGTACTTTTCTACACTTCATATCAAGTTCCCATTTTTTTCTTTTCTTTTTTTGACTGTGGACCTTCTCTCACTCTATTATTTCTGCCTGAACTTGGCTTCCATGTGCTTTAATTTCTAAGTCATTTCATGCAAACTTTTGAGAGGAACTTAAATGTCACTATCAGAGAGACACCTCTGTGATATTCTTCTTAATCATGACACCTGTTATTCATCAGTTTAGCTTAGTTCTCCTTGGAATATGCTCATTGCTGACTCTATTTTCATTTCCATCACATATGAGGTTGGACTTTTGCAACTATTTTTCTAATTGTTTATTTAACATCTGCTAAATGTAAGATGGTAGACATAAAATATATATTGTAAATATATATTGTAAATATATATATATATATATAGTGTAAGTAAAATAATGAATTAATGAATAGGTGACTAAATCAATCATAATGTAAACAAAAAAAGTTAAAGTAATCTTTGCTTTCCAAGAAAGTCACTGTTAACTTTTAAAATTAGTTGCTAGTCTATTAGATGTACTTATAAAGTTAGCTATTAATATAAATATGCACATATGTCCACGTAGAATTTTTGCAATCATGTCATTCATGTATTTCATAGTTTTTCTATCATTTAATTACAACTATGTTAATCTTTCTGTCATAAATATCATTTTAAAGGTTCATATAATCATCATTACATGATGCAATAATTTATAATAATCATATTTTATTGATAGACATTTTGTAATTTTTTGCCAATATAGTCAATGTTGCTATACTTATTAGTGATATTTTGAACACACACACACATTTTATATCTATCTATGTATCTATCTATATATATGCTATGTAGTTTAGGCTGGTCTTAAACTTACTTTGTGGGCTTGAACCCATGGCAGTCCTCTTGCCTGAGCCTCCTGAGTGCTGGGGTTATAGGCAATTGCCACCACATCCAGCTATGAAATATATTTAATTGAAACAAATAGAAATGAATTTGTTAGATGTAGAGATGTGGACAATTATTATACTGACATATTTTGCTTAAATTATCTGTAGTTAGTGTTAAAATGGCAAGAAGTTTTTATTTTTCTCATAAGTAGATGCCTGCTATCTATTACCTTTGTTTGAATTTTGGCTTTGTTTTGGAATTGCTTTCCTAGTAGATTGTTCTGCAAGTAGCATTTTATTAGTGACTTTAAGCCTCAGCAAATCTTATGCTGCCCTAGTACCCTGCCACATGGACCATATCTAGGTCTCAGCAGTCGCTCTAGCTGGAGCTCTAAATATGCAAAAGAACCAGCAGGTTAATGGAACATTCCAGAGTAACTGTAAGATTGTGATCTTTTTTCTTAAACTACTAAATTTAGGAGTAGTTTATTATGCTGCATTAACTATTTATTCACATTCAGAAACTCATGCACTATAAAAAGTGTGGGTGTACCCATCTCCCCACATCCTCAACAGGAATGGGAATTAATATATTTATTATTTGTTCTTTAATTTCTGTATTAATAAGATGACCTATAATTTCATACATTTATTGGTCACTGACAGTGCTGTTTTAAAAGTGGACTCATTATCACTATTCTCTTTTCCAGAAAGTCTTCTTAAAATTAAAGAAGCTAATTAAAAAAGCAAAAACTTAAATTTTTAACACATTGGTACTATATCTAATATCAATAAGCAATTGATATTAGATTGATTCCTAATGAAACAGAAATCATCAGCTGTATCTTTTAATCTTCAAAAACATTGCCTTGAATGTACTCATGTAAGAAGAGTATGATGAAACAAAAGAACATGGTTATAACAATATTGTGATGAAACTTACACTAAAAATCTCTCCTAGAGCTAGAATTTGAAAATCTAACAAACCAAATCAAATAAACAAAACCAAACCAGACCAAGCAAAAACCAATAAAAGTAGGCAGTATTTTCTTTCCACATTATGGTAGTCTAAAAGTTGTTCATAAACATAAAAATCACAATTAATTGTCTTCAAAAATATTGTGTCTGCAGAAAATAGTAAAATGTGATGTGTGAAGAAAAGAAAACTAAAAATCCATTTGAAGAGACAGAAGATTTGAAGCTCTAAAAAGTTGGCAAACTTGCCCAAGATTAAAACATAAAATGTTGTAAGCATATGGCTGGAAACATACTTTAGTTTCTCCATATGCATTTTCATTATATATTCTTTCAGATTTCTGGATATTTGCTTTTGAATTTTTGTTAAAGAATTCTTATAAAAATTTGAAAAGTATAACCACATGTATTTTCTTTCATCAACACTTTTTCATGCACCAAGACTTTTTTCCACAGATGCCAGCAGCAAAGAGGAGAGCTGTAACCTGGTAGGGTAAATACTGTTTGTTGTAAATGAAATGCTTTCATTTCAGGGTCTGAGAATATTCATTTTAATCTCACACTTAACCAAAAATGTGTATAACACTGCAAAATGTTCTTTTAGCAGTTTGAGCACTTCTGATGAATTTCAGCAGTTTATTTTAGAAATTTCAAGTTCTTAAAAGCCTACATAACATATGGAAAAATGAGGTGGTAGCCTGTCATTGTTTGAATTTTAGTGTTAGACTCATCTGGCAGTTGTCGAACATATTTTTAATTTTCTGAATATGCATATATTTTTCTGAGTAGCCTATGAGTTTCTTTAAGAACACATTTCAATCCAGTTTTACCTTTTTGCCTTTCTTATTTTTACTTAAGAAATGTTGCTTGAGGAATGAGATGGAATGGGCAATATTAGTAGCCTCACAGTTTGGGATGTTCAATAATTCAGCTGTCAAACCTGAGCTTCTCAAGTCAGAGACCAGAGACAAGGGTCAGAAGTCTGTGGCAAAAGCAGAGATGGATATAATGGGGTGTTGTTATTTTTTTAAACAATGATAAATAGTAATTTTTCCTTTTTTTATTAGTGCACACTAGTTATATGGAATAATTGGTTTCATTTTGGTTTACTTGTGTTTGTTGTAACACGCTTCGATCATTCCTGTTCCTTCAATTATTATTATTGTGTATTCACTATATAGAGGAGGATTGCATTCTGGCATGTTTATACAGTCACATAACACATTTTGATCATTTCTGTTCCTCCTTTTCCTCCTCTTTCTGTGATTCTCCCTCTTCTCTGGTAATGTCTTTCTACTTCCAGTCTGATAGAGTATGTCTACATGAGTTTCACACAGACATTTAAAATCAGTTCATTCACAAACATAATAAAAATGTTGAGCTTTCATTTCAACTGAGGTGACAATAGGTACAGTTTAAGTTAATGGAAGCATTTTAGGACTTTCAGTATGCACTAAAGTAAATAATTCCTGAGAACTGAAGTTCTATTGCAGGGACATGTAACATATTTTGGTAGTTGTCTGTATATAAAGGTTCATGTAGTTAATAATATTTCAGATAAAAGGAAAGAGCAACTGGGATAGGGGAAAGGAGAAAAAGAAGAGAGGAAAAGATTATACATATTTAGGTATACATATGTAACTGTATGTATGTATATGTACACCAGATAGATAACTGTACTATTGATTTCTGCTAGTTCATCTAAAAGAACAGTTTGTGTGGCCATTGACTGTTTGATCATTTCCTTATGCCTAGATCTTGAAACCTGAACAACTCTTTCTAAGATAACAATATATAATATATTAACTAGTGTCAATTTCATACTATTTTTTAAAAATTCTGTATCATTTCTGTTTTTTTATTGTTTTGCTTTTTAAAAGAAAAAATACTTCAGAACACAGTGGTTAGCCAAACAGCATTCAACTGAATAACCACAAGGCACAACAAAAGATGATTAATTTAATAATGAAAATGTATCATAGTCTTCAATTAAAATATTTAAATTACACAGCTGTAGTGTTTGGATTAGTGTGCTTTACTTAGGTTAAGCTAGCATAAAATATTATTTGGTCCAGCAACAGACTCACATTTTGGCTTACATAACAAAATAAGTACTTTATCAAGCATTTAGTTGGTAGCTACAATGATAACAGAACAATCTTAGAGAATTACATGCTTCATTAATCAATAAACATTTACTGGGAACTAGGTATCTAGTACATCCATAAATACTTTGAGATAATAAAAAATATCAAAATGCTTGTGAATTCTAAGAAGGTTAGTATTTAGTGGACCTGTAGAGATACTGACACATAATTGCTATGCAGAAGTTTAGATTTTCTTACACATTTCTTTTACTAGTCTTTAAAAGCAAATATCAAATTTTATATCTTTTTAGTGAACCAAACTTGAGTAATATGAAAGACATTAAATTTAAAAATGTGGTTTATTTGTTTTCTATTTGCATGACTTATTTTCACCTCTCCTCTATGGAGCTCTTTGTAAATTTAAAATACACTGGAATGTCGAAGGCTCTGATTCAGGTTGTGAAGGTGTCAACCTATCAGACTAATCCTGATTTTAAAATTATAAGGCTAGACAATTGTGGTGGGTTAATTAATGGTCAGCTTGTAATACTCAGCTGAACTGGCTCAGCATGGTGTTGGGTCGGGCGGCCCAGCTGAGGGCTGTTGCCAACAGCAAAAACAGAGGACTGGAGGGAACGATGCTGTGCTGTTTGTCCTCCTGGAGAAGCTTGTCACACTGAGTTTCCTGATGTGAACTCAGCTGTTCTCACTGTAGGAGGAGCTCAGACCTTGCTGTCACTGAGGAAGGCTGCGGTTCTCTTCAGGGCAGCTCTGGTCCTTACATAAGTGTAGCTTCCTTACTTCAGAGCAGATCCCTCTGTCTCAGGCACAGATCATTCATCCCTCTGGTGCAGGCTTTCTAGCTTCCATCACTGAGTTTTGGTCCTTCACAGTGCACATCCTTGATACAGACTTGCATGCGTCATTGTCATGGGCTCTGGCTGGACTTGTGGAGGATATTGCCATGGGCTATAGGTCTTAAGCTGGGCTTGTATAGGACGTTGCCATGGGTTCCAGGCCCTCGGCTGGATTCTTTGGGTCTCTAGTGTGTAGACAGATCTCCCACACTCTTTTGCATTTGACTCCTTGGGTGAAAATTATAAAATAATCCTATCCATTGCATGTCCTGTTTTAAATCCTTTCCCTGGTAAACTCTGACTACAACAATAATACATATGAGGCAACTGTCTTCAACAGACAGCATGTGCTATAATTCTGGTGACAAAAAGAATACCCAAGGTGATTCCCATGGCTATTCCTGAGTTATATTTACAGACTGTAGCATAGATTGGTTTAATACACAGAACACTAACAGGAATATAACAGATGCAGAACAGCATGGGTCTTTGGGTAAAATAAAATATAGAATATGGAAAACCTTTTAAATTAAAAGAAAATGAAAATGTGATGTATCAAAATCTGTAGGATGTTATGCTTATTGAGAAATGTGCGATTTCATACTGTTAGGAGAAACAGAAGGTTTAAAATCAATGATATTGGTTGCCATACTGAAAATATGTTATTTAAATTTAACATAAAAGAGAAAAAAGAAAAATTAATAAAATGTAGAACAATATAAAATTAATAAACCAAAGTTGTACTTTTAAAAAATTTATAGGATTAACTTGAAAAACTGATAAAATTCCTGACAAGACTCATGATTTTTGCTTCTGTTATGATGATTTGAAAGAATATTACCCATTTTTCCTAAGTAATCGAAGAACAAAATAGAAACAAGTGTCTCAATTATGCCAGATGTGACCACTGAGAAAGTCAGTGCTCATGTGGGATAGATCCCAGTGTCCCATTGTCAGCCTGGAGAGAGGAGGCACTGGAAGAGTTAGGGCTGCAAGCTTGGGGAAACAAGTTGGGCTCAGTTTTAAGGACTGATGCCAGAGGAGGGAGTTCAAAGAGAGCTCCTGAGACTTGCTGATGGTCCCTTCCCCAGCTGGGTACTAGTGACCGTATGAGTGAGAAGTCAGAGAAAGTACAATTCTTTCACTATGACAAAAGGAGGAAAAATTTCTAGAACTTGCACAGGATTAGGAATGTATCACTTGCCTAAAAAACTTGAGAAACTTCCAAATATATGAAATATCTCACAGTGTGTTCAAAGGGGTGCCACTTCAAACTGAAACCATTAGCCTTTGATTTAAACACTCTTTTATGTGTTTACAAGGCTCAAAATCTAGCTTTGAAAGATCAAACTGTTTCCAAGTGTCTCAATTAAATTCAGGAATAGTCTGTAAATCAGGGTAATGATGGTAAGGGTTAGTGTTATATATAAAACATTTAGAGCATGCCTAGTATGGGACAGGAAAATTAAAAGATAAATGTGGTCCACTTTCCACCAGCAGGACGGCTTCTGTGTGGAGATCTGGCTCACTGTTGGAGAATGTAACATGATATGGCTGCTGTGTAAAACAATGTGAAGGTTCCTCAAAAACTACAGATAAAATGTATGATTTAGCAAGTCCATTTCCGGTGATACACCCCAAAATAATGAAATAAGAATCTTGAATGGAAAGGTTTGCAATCAAGATCTTGAATTATTCACTACAATCAAAATGCATAAGCAATGCGGGCATTCTTCCATAAGTAACTGATTAAACATAACTTGGTATAAATATAACACAATATTATGAATCCTTAAAAAGGGAGGAAATTCCAACTCATATTACTGCATAGATGAACCCAGAAGACATTATTCTAAGTGTTGTATAATCATCATTTAGAATAGAATTGTATTATACAAGTTATGTACTAGCATTGCATAAGTCCTCTTTTGAGACACCTACAGTAGGCACATTCATGGAGAGTAGAGTGGCAGTTTCTAGGAGCAAATGGGGATATGGGAATGAGGAGTTCTTTAATTGATGTGGAATTCTGGAGTTCTGAGAATGGCTGTACACAGTACTGTATTTAACACTGTGTACTGTATACTTAAAATGTCTAACATGGTAAAACTTTATGTTGTATGCAATCCTAGAGCTGTGGCAAGGTTTATTACTCCTATATTTTATAGGTGACTAAATTGGAACTCAGATTAAACAGTTTTCCTAAAGACATTCAGCTAATATCCAGAGAAGGAAGAAGAGTTGATGTTTCAAGGGTCTAACACTTTCTGACCAGCACTTATCCTCCTAGACTCATGCTGTCTTACAACTAATACTTATGAATCGAGTTAACAATACATGTTAAAATTATGCTCATTCAGTATTATAAATTGGAACTTTATAGAATGAGAGTAGATAATAGATTTTTTTTAAATGACTTTCTTTAAGGGAACAATGCTACCTTAGCAATTTCACCTTTTTGACAAGTTTGGGAGATTCTGATGAAGTTTCATGTTCATGCTTCTTACAAGGTTGAAATAAATATGACTCATACTAGTAAAATACAAAGCTTCAAACAAAAAGATGATAAATGCATCTTACAGTGTGACAACAGCTGACTCTGTCAGTAGAGAAGGATTAAATTTAAACACTCAGCTCACCACATCAGTGTAGTGTTTTTTGAAAAATCTCTTCCTGTCTTTCTATCTGTCACCGTCCCCCAGCATGATCCATCTTTCAGAAAATAATGAATTCAAAATTGCCCTGGGACAATATTTTTATGAACGATGAAGTTTTACAAGTGTATAATATGTAAAGAAATATGTGAACTACTTGCTTTGAAGTCAGGACAACACAAGATAATAATTTTCAAAGTATAGCAAAGGCTCGGTGTTAATCAGAGTTCAAAATAAGCTTATTTCCCTAATAGTCAGATCCATTCTTTGTGTTTCATATCATTATTTCAGTTTTTCAGAGAGGCAATCAGTACTGCTTCAAATATAGCAAAAGTGAAAACCCCAGTGTGGTAACTCATATATGAGCATGAGCCAGAAGAAGAGCCCAGCGATTTCAGTTCAGGGACAGCTCACCTTTAAGGCTACAGTCATAGAAACCTGGTCATAGAACTTTATGTAGGCTGAAGCCCAGGCAGAGGATAAGCAGAATTTTCAGGTCATTTTGGAACTGAAAACATGAAACACATTTTCTACTTTTAAATTTGAAAATTTGAGCCTGGCCCTAATCCAACCTTGCATAATGCTGCGTCCTGGCCAGGAATACAGAAAGTGTTTAAGTTGTTTTTCACTATTATGTTCTTTATTAATAGAAAAAGAGACATTTGCTTTATTTTGCACTATATCTACTATTTTTATATTTGACTTTTTAATTATTTGAAAAGACTCAGTATTATGGAGACCGAACGTTTTACATAACTGCTAACTTGTCAAAGTTTAAAGTTGACTTTGTAGTCTGTAATTTTCAAATGGTTTAAACTAGCCTTCTCCATAAACTAAATTTTTTAAAAATTTGTTTTTGCTTTCATCCAGGATCAAAGTCATCTGTACAAATAAGGTTAATTCTTGACCTTGTGATTATATAGAAATAACCATTTTGCAAAAACCAAACCAAACCAAACCAAAAATAAGACAGTGAGTAGTTTCACAGATTAAGACTTTAATATGGATTAGGCAACAAGTTTCTTCTGTCTGACTTTATGTTAGGTTTGCTTGTTTGTTTGGCAAGGCCTGGCTTTGAAGTCCCGGCTGTCCTAGAACTCACTGTGTATCCCAGGTTGGCCTTGAACCCGTGGTGAGTCCCCCACCTCACCCTCCCAAGTACTGGGGTTATGGGCGTGCACCACCACACGTCGCTGTGATTATATTTTAGTGTCCTGTTCCACTATTAGATGCACTGAAATAACTAAAAAAAATGAATTTTTACTTAATCCATGTCATCCTCTCACATAAGGCAGCACAGCTCAGAGAGCATTATTCCCTCTCCGGGTCGGGTCAGGTGTTGGGGAGAATGTGCAGTTCCCAGACATTCAGTGTGGTCTCCAGGGCCTAGCTTTTGTGTCATCCATGTAGAACTCTGACATTACTGGAATAGCCAGGATACCTGGGTGGGTAGAGGATGGATGCCTTCCTCTGAACAGCACGGTTCAGTGAGGCTTAAGAGGCAGACCTGAGGCTCCTCCTTCAGGGTGAAGAGAGGAAAAGAGCATGTCTTCAGTGTCTGCAGTCTTTCAGTGAGATTCCTAAGGAATTTGTTCATTTCCTGGAATAGACAAAACAGTCAAGAAATTGAAATATTCCACATGCCTGGGTTTGCTGTGGCTTGCATCAGCTTGAGAAGCTTGGAGAAAAAGGTAGAGAACTGAGGCTTCTCAGAAAGAGAGGAAAGAAGGGAACAGTGAAGCACAGCTGTAATATTCATGGTCTTTGTTGTACTCCTTGAAGGACTGGTTGCTGCCTCCCCTCACACCGGATGCTGAAGAACCAGTGTCTCTTGGAGTCTGAGGTAGCTATGTCTGGCATGCTTTCCTGAGGTTGGAAAACAGAATGGAACTAAAGCTTCTACCTTAGGAAAGACAGGTAAAAGTAGAGTGTGTTCCCAATGTCCCTGGCCTTTCAGTGGACCATGTGAGGGACTTCTATCATAAGGGACTTCTGTCTATCTTACCTCACACAGCAAGCTGAGGAACTGACATAGCCATAATCCAGAGGAGGCAAGCAATACATGAAAAAGGAAAAAATACTGGACATCAGGGGAATATGGAGCCGGGAGTCCTGGTGATAGTCATTCCAACTCAAAGCCATTCTGTAAAGACTAAATTGTTTCTATTACCCACCCCAATAATTCTTTAATGTGGAGTTTTATCCGCAGAAAAAAAATTGTCTATGTTTCCATAATTTTTATAAATCAGTGCTAAAACATAATTATGTATAAGAAATATCATTTGCAAAATTACCCTCTTTAAATAATATAAATACATATAATGGAAATTATTAGAATCATATATTAGAATTAAATTAGCAAAGTTATTAAAATGAAAATTAATTTTATATCCCATAAAATTGGTGATAATATTATTTGATCTAGCAACTGTTTCACAGTTAGCTATGTGGATTACACTGTTTTGAGATGAGATTAAATATTGTTCAGCACATGGTTTGAATGTCTCCCATTTATTGTTTACCTACAATATTGGTATTCTATCTCAAGATGTTTTCATGATGAGGGAGACAATTCAAGCATTTGTGTGACATAGGTCAAGTACCACTCAGTCCCTTTATGAACCAGTATCTACACATCTGGGCTCTAGTGACCTTCTTTACCAAATGTCAGCTTGCCTGTATCACTGCAGCAATTTGAGCAAGTATTTTATTTCTCATTTACCTGTATTTAATAAATGAAAAACGTCAACATGTCACACCATAAAAAAAGAAGCTGTGCCTTGTTTGTGAATATAAAGATTCTACTCATTTGATAATATCAAATTTGATAAATGTTCATTTTGATAGATATTTTGCATTTTCAAAGGCATATATGATTTCTATGTTTTGTTATGATATGTGGTAGTAGATTGCTCTCTGAGTTGACAATAAAATTATTGTAAATATGTTTTGCTGGTGTGTAATTTTATGGTGTTCCTAAGATTTATGATAAAGACAAAATTATCTTATGACTAATATAAAATTAGTCTCCTAAATGTGTGTTATTAACTTGGTCATGTGCCCTTCAGTCTTTACATCTGATACCTGAAATTTCCAGAAGTTAGAAATGCAGTCCGAATATGAAGAGGAGGTTGGTGTGATGTATTCTCTGCATTTAACTCACTGCTCTTTCTTTCCAAACTTGAAAATTATTTTGGTGATCAACAACACATCTCTCATTCTTAAAAAATGGTTAATGTGCTCACTTCAGCCACACATATATTTTTAAAAAGCTGAGTTTAATGGCAGATTCTTTTCATAGCTCAGAAAACCAGGATGCAAATAGAAATAGACAGTAAAGGCAAGGCTCAGATTTTGATTTGAAACAAGAACTCAGTTGTTGGATTCCAGACCATGTGTGTTACACTCTGACAGAAAACTAGTCTACATTGGGTTTATGTCCTGAGATTTTGCTAGAGACTGAGATTAAAAACAGCAAACCCTTTCATCTAGTAGAGGAAATTTGAAGGAAAGTTAATGTTGATGCTGTAGCATGGGTACCCTTGGGGGCTTTTAGCCAGTTGTACATTGAGAATCAAGAGCAAATAGCACAGCTAAGTGATTTTAAAATCCTTGAGTTTGATCATAAAAGGGCCTATAATGTTGGAGAAAAGGAGTGTTTGGTTGCCAAAAATATTAGCACTAAAATGAAGTCAAGTACTTTAGATCAGGATTGTAGAAGAAAATACTTTGAGGGAATGTAAGGAAGCTATAATTTTGTTTTATTTGCAGGCTAAAAATTGCAACATTGAACGACTTCACTTTGAAAAGAGAGCCCCAGGTAACAGAACACCAAGGAGTAACCCAAGGGAATTTGTTGCTGTGATTCAATTCATAACACTCAATCATCCAGTTACTTGAAGACCTAGTTTCCATATTAAATCATTAGTAAGGTAAGACAGTATTTGCACTCAACTGGTTATTTCTGCCCAAAGATGTTGAATGTTAGAAAGTGCCTAGGGATAGATTGCTAAGGTAAATTTTGAGTTTTTAAGGACAAATCCTTAAAAAGGACAAATCCTATGAATGAGGCTTTTCAGAGATCTTCCAAACAGTTTAAATAGTAACTAATCTCAGAAAATGGGGCTTGGTAGGAAGGCCTAAATGTATTTTGCCTTTTCTCATTGTTGCTATGTTGCTGCTATTGTGACTATAAGGTTGATTTTTCAGACTGCTGTGAATCCAAGTGCAGAAATAGGAATGGTGTAGATTAAAATGTTACAAAGGTCTCAGATTTTACCACACTGTACTGTTTTTCTAATGGATTCTGTATAAGGCTGTAGATCTCAGGGTATAAAAAGAGAGCAAAAGGTTGTGCCTTGAATAATTTAAGGTTTATGCTTGATTTATAGTTTTCAAATAGTTGATATTGACAAGTATTAGCAATTCTAATTACCTTTATCAATGAACAGTATCTTGTAACTTTTTATTCTGATAAAAAGTGACTCAGAATATGCATATTTGTCTGCTGCTATTCTGTAGAGTGGAATTCCAAATGCAAGAGTGTTCAGTTGAAAGATATATTTAATTCTATTAACTGCATTTACATTTTACAATGGCTCTAAAAATTCACTTTTTATCAAAGACTTTTCAGACAATCTTTCCCTTTTTGTTTCAACTTGAGGTATTTGAAATCTTCTTGAGTTTAGTTTTTGAAGAGATTTCCTTTTTGAAGATTTGGTGTGAATCTTTTATGTATTTTTCTTGCCTGTTTATCACTGGTTATCTTTTTATTTTTAATTGTTACTCCACTGTTTGATATTAATTGATACCTATAAATCCCATGGAGAAATTTTATGAGAGGCTTCTGCATAAATCTATGGAGTTGGCAATGTTCTGGTTAGTTAATCTTACACTTGATGACTTCAAACATGTTCAGCTCCATGATATGCGGTACCATTCTTTACCCAGTGTCCAGGTAATTTCTGTAGATGAAAAATAAAACAGGAATTGAAAATTACCTATCATTCCTTTCTCTCATACAAAATGAAAATTCCAAAAAAGGGGGAAAAAATCAATCATAAAATTCAGGATGAAATTTAGGATGAAAAGCTTTCCAAGGCATGACAAGAAACCTATGGGTCAAAAAGTGAAATGCACACAAATACATTGTAGTACACATACATAATAAAAGAATAAAAGAAAATGAGATATTTTCATAGGGCTAATAACACTTATGTGAACAATGATATCTGTAAAAGAAAACCTGCAAAAGTTTAACTAGTATGATAAACAAGGATAATTATGTAATAAGGAACTCAGAAACATTTAATTTTTACTCCTATACTTTTGTATTTTTAGCAGATCATTTTAAAAAATGTTGTAAAAGTGTAGCCCTGAATGCCTTCTATTTTTTTTGTTTATTCCCACCTGCAATAATTTATAAGCAACACAATGAATCTATTTGGAAAAATGCCTCTTCTTTAATTTTTTGTATGATCTTCATGGAATGTGCTCATCTGTGAGCATGTTGTTAGGTGTCACACTCTTCTGTCCTATTGCTTCCTAATGTGCCTTTATCTAATTTGGGAGTATTCATCATAAAGCTAAGAAGCCTATGTACTGGATGTAGATGAAGAATTCAATAATTCACTTGATTTCAAAAATTGTCCCTAGTATAGAAATGAGCAAAAAAGAAAATAAAAAAGAAGACACAATGACTGCATGATTTTTCTAGGTGCTGATTAGGGACCACGTGCCTATTTGGAATACAGCTAGTTTTAGGAGAGGTAATGGTTCTACATAACTGATAGCTAAATAGCAAGGAGAATAAGTAGGGAACAGTGTTCACAGCTGATGGGTAAGTCCTGTCATACCCTATGGACAAGAACGTCAGGAATCACTGTTATAGCAGGTAACATGCCTAAGTGGATGAGGCTGGTGGGAGACAGGTCTGGATTGGAGACGGGATGTAGGTTGGAGGAAATAAATCCCGGTATTGGGGAACACGTGGATCATAAAAACAGTTCACGGAGACGTGCTCACAACTGGAAAGTGATGGTTAGCTATTTTCTTCATATTTAAAGTAATGATATTCAGACAGTAATACATGAAGAATGACAGGAAAAACTGGCACCACACCAAGAAAAGTAAGAGGAAAAATCGGTGTCATTTATGATTTTTATTGAGCAAGAAATGTTCAAGTTTCATTGCTAGAGAAAGTATAAACATTTTATCCACTTTTATAGTTAAACAGTTACCCATATGTTCATTTATTACATTTTACTTATCATTCATTGATTAATGAGCATTTGAATTGTTTGACTTTTGGAATAGTATGAGTTCTACTACTGCAAACATATTTGCACCAGTTTTAAGTGAAAATTTGTTTTCAATACTACTCAGTATTTACTCCAGAGTTTAATTGATATTGAAATTCTCTGTGTAAAAATGCTTGAGGTATTCTCAGACTTTCCTAAAGTAGCAACCCCATTTCACCTTTCTATTAGTAGCATAAGTTTACAATTTCTCCATATTATCACTGGTACTTTTTAGTGTTTAACTTTTTTATTTTAGACATTCTAATGGACAGGAAATAGTTTCTCAGTGTGGTTTTTGATTTCTTAATTTCCCTAATAATCATCACACTGAGGATTTTTACTGACCTGTGATTGTTTCCCACCTATACAAATTCTTTTGATAAATGTCTGTGTAAATTATTGACCATTTTTAATTGTGTTTTTACTTTTTATTGAGTTTCAAGTTCTTTTTATCTGGATTCAAGTGTGTTATCAGAGTATATGACTACAAATATTATCTTCGGTTTTGCAGGTTTGTTCATACTGCTGATGATGTCTTTTGAAGAACCAAAGTGTTTGATCTTTTTAGTTATTTGTACTTTTTGGTACTTTGTTTAAGAAATCATTACCTGAAAAAAGTAATGGAGATCATTCTTTTATCATTTTAAGAGGTTTTTTTAAATTTTAGCTATTTCACTTAGGTTTGTTACTCATTTCAAAATAATTTTTGTATGTTTTGAAGTAAAAGTCTAATTTCACTCATTGTATATGTAAATATTTAATTTTCCTTTATTATTTTTTGACAAGATTGTTCTTTACATCATTTAATTAGCTTTGTTCCTTGCCTAAGTTCAACTGACCCTAACTATAAGAATTTATTTACAGAATGTAATGAAATGTGACTGACTGGTGTGTTGAGCCTCATTCCACTTCTATAACATGTTGGTTACTATCATTTGTTAATTTTAAAACTGGAACCTATAACATTCCTTAAGTATTTTTCTTTTTAAAGATTGTTTTGGTGATTCTATCTGGTTTGCATTTCTAAAAAACCTAGACTTGCTTGCTAAGATTTTAAAAATAGAATTGGAACTTTGAAGGAATTGCATAAAAGCTATAGGTAGATTAAATTTTGGATTTATTGAAAGAAACAATTCTCTTAGTCTATAATTATGAATCATTCTATTTATTTAGAACTTTAATTTTATTTAATGTTGCTTTGTAGTTTACAGTGTATAAACATCATGCTCCTTTTACTAAATTTCTTAAGCATTTTGTTTATTGCATGATATTAAAAGTTGATAATTTAAAAAATTACTTTTGCATTATTCATTGTTACATAAGAATACAATTGTGTTTTAAACCTTGATCTTGAGTGCTGAACACTTACAATACTTAGTTCTAGTGTTTTCATATATGTTGTTTTGAAATTTCTATATAAAAGTGTATGTCAACTGTAAAAATAAATACTGTAATTGTACTCTGTTTAACTATAATACCTTTTATTTCATTTTCCTGCCTATATGTCCTGGTTAGAGCTTCTAATAATATAATGAATAGAATTGGCAAATAATTATTCTGTATCTGTGGAACTGACCATTTGGCTTTTGTCATTTATTTCAGTTACATAGTGCATTATATTGATTCTCATTTTAAAATTTGGATTAGTGCATGCTTGCAGTACATAACAATTACATTCATTGTGAGGAATAGTACATTTACAAAATGGATGCTAAAGTAAAGTTGTATTTCTGTGATATATTCTAATTCATTGAGGTATATACATTACTATTTGTCTCAGCTGTTTATTTTTTGATATTATATATATATATATTTGTTTGCTTGTTTATTTTGTTTTGTTTGTACTGGGGATTGAACTCATAACCTCATGCTTGCCAGGCAGGTACTTATGCTGCTGAGCTAAATCCCTGGCCCAAAGATTCTGATGTCTTTTGTGGAATACTATACCAGTAATACTTTGTAAAATAAGTTGGAACATGTTCTTTCTTCTATTTGTTTTAGGATCTTTTGGGGAAAATTAGTGAAGCCACTTAGAACCCAGCTTTCCTTGTCATTAAATGCAATTTCAACTACAGGTTTCTTTCATATATACATAAGTTCAGATTTTCTACTTTTTCTTCAGTCAGTTTTGATAATTTTCATAATTCTGGAGATTTTTCCATTTTATCTAGATTATTAACTATTCTATCACAGTAGTGTTTATAATACCTTTCTGTCATTTTTATTCCTATAAGATCAAGAGAGGGGTTTTCTGTTTAATTCCTGAATTTACTACTTGATGCTTCTAAGTTTCTTGAACATTTAGCTAAATTGTCCACTTTGTTCACCTCCTTAATCAATTTTTGGTTTGTAGGTAATCTTGTTTTCACATAAAAAGTTATTTATTAATGGTATTGAAATTATACTGCATGTGATGAGTTTTCTGTTGTACTTGTGAATATATGTTTGCATTTCTTTTTAATAGTGTACTGCTATGTGACTAGGTATGCAATTCTTGAAACATTTGAAACTTCTGGAATTAGTGTCACCAACCTCTAGCATATACAAGGGTAGAACTGAAGAGCTGAAGCAGCCAATTCCTGTAGAAAATGTACCCAACCAGAAAGGCTGCCTGGAATTCTTTTCATACTGTGTTAAATCTGAGATAAATTTCCTTTTCTTTGATTCCATGATGCCTTTTATTCCCATCTGAGGCTGTATTCTTTATCAGCCCTTTAGTTTGTACCCTGAATTCCATTCTTCTATAAGACAATAAAAACATTAATTTCACAATATAATATTACTACTCCCTCCAGCATTTCTTGAAACAGGATTAGACTATACTTAAATATATTGGGGAAGTTTCTTTTTAGGTGTTTTTTTTCCTTTGATAAAAATTATAAATAGAGTTTCAAACACATAGCAGCCTTACTATGACAAAGATTCATAGTCTGGTTTTCTCCTTCAAACTTTCTGAATTCTGATGCAAAGTGTAAACAACAATAAAGACCAAAATATTCTCCATTTCCTCTAAAAGTTTCATTAAATGTTCGTAAATTTCATTAAAGCATCTCATTTTGATGTGATTTCATTGATAGTAACTTTTTCAAAATTCAGTGCAGAGGTAGTTTCATAAGAAGAAGTTTTGCATTCCCAGCTCAGCGTGATGGCGCCAGCCTGTAATCATAGCACTCCAGAGGCAGAGGCGTGCAGCAGTTCTAATCCAACCTGGGCTCAGCCTTACGGAGTTATAGACAGGGATTTTTCAGAGGTGACTGAATCTAAAGTGTGCGATTGATTCACAGTGCAGGGCTAGGATTAAAGGTGCTAGGATTAAGGGGAGGTGATTCCTAACTCAGTCCAATTATTGACTTTGCACTGCTCTAATTTTGGTGACCTGGACACCATATAAAATACAGAAAGACTCTTGTCTCATCCCTTGCTCGCTTTGACTGACATGAACTTTTTCTCCTCTGCAATGCTTCTTTGCCATCCTCCCCTGCCTTGGAGCCAGAGTTGATAAAAGATCCGAGCTTTTACAATCTGTGAACTAAACAAACCTTTCCCCCTTGAACTCTGAGCAACTAGAAAAGTAACTAAGATGGTGTGTATGCATGGCCAAATGTATATAAATAGTTGGTAAGAATGGTAGGTTTCAAATTTAGGGTAGATTAGATACAGAATTATAAATATTCATTGTGATTGTTATATTGTAAATAATCTAAATTTTGAGCATTATGCAAGTGGTTAAATTGTAGCTTAGTTCTCACAATGTCTTTAATCTAGCATTTATTGACATGGGAATGCAGTTATTATATAACTAAATTTTAAAATAAGCTTGCAAATGGTATTTACAAAATGTTCCCTGCTTTACAACTATTTTTCATAGGTAGGAAAATATAGTAAATTTTTACTAGTTTTTAAGCCTTAGAGGGTGGGGTGCTTATAAATTTTTTAAGTTTTTTGTTTAAAAATAGAATTATAGTTTTTAATTATTGAAAATTAATTGTATTCCCTTCAGGACCAGAACTGAAATGAAGAATCCTTTTTGTACAAGGGGAGATCATTTTTCCTATAGGACTTATTTGTAAGTCAGAAAGATTTATTTAGGTGTCTATTGCTCTCAAGTTTCTTGCTTTTCATGAAGTTTACAAAGATAAATAATATTTACTTACTTACATATATTCTATGACTAAAAGTATTTATGTGAAAAAATATTTTGTTATACTATTTAGTAGAGAGGAACTTTTCTTATCAACCATAGATAACAAAGACAGTAAATCTCAGATATTTTACAACTATCAGGTCAATGGAGCACATTTTTCTATCAAAAATGCACCAAACTGTGAGAATATATAATCCCTGAAAATGCTCCTACAGAAAAATGCCAATAACTTCTAGCCATAAAGTGAAAGAGAAGGGAGTGTTGTTGTGAATGATGGGGCAAGGGAAGTGCTATGTCATAGGATGACATTTTTAGAATTTCAGAACATGAAAAGAGATGTCAGGATGGATTTGGGAGAATAGAATTCACAGTAATGTCTATTCTTGCTTGTCACTTACATGTTGTTATTTTTTACGATAATATATTAATTTTTGCACCATTCATATAATATGAAACCTTTTCATAATACTAATTAAGAACTGCCATTGTCAGGCACTTTTCTAAATCTTAGAAATACAAAGTTAATAAGGCACTTGTTGACCCTAGAGAAACTTATAACCAAGGAGACCTTAGTGTTCCAATGCCCATAAGGATTTAAAACAAAACAATAAAAATGCCTATGTTTCCTTTGTTACAAGGAAAAAGAAAAGAAAAGAAAAAACACTTAAAACACTGAAAATGTATTTGTTATCCTAAATCTAGTCCCTTTATTTCTCCTTTGGTATCTTGGCATCTCAAAAAAGCAAATTAGTTGGCTGAAAACAATAATCAGGATAAACAGCTCAGCGACTGGTAGAGGAAGCCGTAACTTCTACTTCTTCCAACATCCAGTTTTTGAACTGTCCATCACCTCAGGTACAAAAGCTGCAGAGGAGAAACACTGCTGACTGAAGGGCTGCTCCAGGGATGCAGTAGGATCTCTTGTTTAATATGAATGGTTATTATTGTAATATCTGTTATTAACCTATTTACTAATTTACAGATACATGAATAAAAATTGTGATCAATTTGTAAAATCTCTCCTGTTCATGAATATAAAAATGTATCAAAGTAAGATTATCATATTAGTAACCAATGAAAGCAATGTAATGAGGGCTGTGGATGCTTGTCAGTGACACTTTCCTCACATGAGTCAGTCCTTGGGTTTTATCCGCAGCACAGGGGCAAATCAAATACTGTCATATGCAATGTAGGTGAGGGTAGCAGAACTGTGTGTTGTAATACAATATTATTGGGTCTATATATCGGTGCAATTTTTTGGTGGAGTAAAGGACCATGACTATTAATGTGTTGTAGTCATCCCACCATGACAGCCTTCATTTTCTATGTGTTCTTAACCCTCATCTATTTCATCACTGCTCTCTGGCCTACTTACTTACTCCAGTGCCCAAAGTACTGAGAGATTTCTCACTTGACTTGTGGAAAAGAATAATGTAATTCTATTTTCTGTGGCACTTTCTTTCCTCATAATGGAGTATTTTGGCTCTGAGTTTTTTTAAAAATCCAAAGTTTCTCTTACTCTTTCTTCTTTATAAACCAAAATTATTCACTTTGATTTTTTCCTATGCACATAAAGCAAAACATTTCTTCTACAGTTCTTAATAGTGGTTTACATCAGTTTGCCCCATTAGAAGAACATTTTCTTTCCTGCAACCCTAGGCCATTTCAAGCCTCAGAGATGAGTGTGTGTTGACATACACTTATGGTATGTCAGGTACAGCTAAAGTAATTGTCAATGTTACCTGGTTACTCTACAAGTGACACCTACATGTCTGTTCTGGTTTAAGGACGATCTTATGAAAGGAAGGCATCACATGATAGAGTAGTCTGTTCCAAATACACGCTGTGCTAGTTCTCAGAATGTTCTAGTCTGTTCCAAATACACGCTGTGCTAGTTCTCAGAATGTTCCTGTGTTTATGACTAGATGCAGAACTTCATCTGAAGAACTTTATATAAAGAAAGAACTTCACCATTTTAGGGAAAGGAAATCTTAGTGACTCCTGAGCATCAGAAATAGCTCAGAATGATGAGGAAAAAACCTAATTCAGCATATCTGAAGCATCACTAGGTGAGATGCTCTGATTTGAATTCTTGAGTAATGTGGATGCAGGTAGGCACTATGATGGTGCAAGCATGACAAATACATAGCTCTGGATGTGTTTTGGGCACCAATCTGGCAAAGTTCGAGGAAGTCAGGTCTCAGGGCATAGGACAAAAATGAATCTAATTAGTGGAGAGGCAGGTGTAACTTGGACAATGCCGGAAATTTTTCAAAGATAAATACATCGCTTGTTTTTATGCTGATATTTATCTTCCAACTTTGTATCCAAAATAAGAGATCCTCTTATTTTCAGGCTTAATTCAGTGATACAGTTTGTTTTTGAGTAAAAGTAAGAACTATTAGGAATATGGTACTGAAAGCAAGCAGACCTACGCTGCTCTAACAGATCCCTCACCCAAGACAGGCCTAGATCCTGGAAAGGAAGTTTTTAAAGGATACATCAATTTAGAAGAGTATGTCTCTAGGAAGATTAGTGGAGGGAAATAGTAACCAATTTGTCATGTGGCTTGTTTATGGCTTTAGAGAAGTCTAGCCTCTGATATCTACATGATATACTAATATTTATTATTATGACAGCTTTAAACAGATATCTGAAATGCTTTTATGTGGAGAAGAGAACACACACATACATATAGACATACATATTACACATAAATATAACCATATACACCATAATATGAAAAATATGATATATATCATAAATGTAACAAAGATTATTTAGGATCTATGTTCACCATTCTGTACTAATTTGCTCACTGGCTCCTCCCAGCTGCCAAGGAGGCTGGAAAAGGAGATTTGAGTGAAGGGGGTTGGGATACCCATTATGGATTGGCCCAATCACAACTCATTTGAGAGGTTGGCATTTTGCTGCTTTAAAAATCAAAAGCAAAACCGAAAACTCTGTGTTCTAAAATACAGGCAGAAGGGCCACAGCTCAGATATGACAATAGTCAAGGCTGCTTCACATCATTTTCATGATTTCTTGCCTTGCCTCTGTTGCTATGCAAGATCCCGAGGTCAAATCTTTATCGTGGTAAAATTTTGATCTCCTGAGTCAAACACATGAGAAAACAGGAAAAATGGACTTTTAATGAGTGAATAAATGAATAAACATATATTGGAAGTCCTTTCCAAACCTCTGACTGCCTCTAAAACAACTTTGTCTTCCTCAAGACTACAAGCTTTCTTACATGCTTTCCTGCTGGTTGCCAATCTGCCTTCATACCTTTATTTTCTACCAGAAAAGCATTTCCTTACCAGAGTTTTACCACCACCCAATCTATTTAGTAAGATGCTACTTACACGTCACTGCAGAGCATGACCTGCATTGGCCAACCCATACTGGCACAAAGTCTTAAACATATAATCAATTTTTTATGAGGTTTCATCTTGAAACTCTGAAAGATATATATGAATGAACTCTTCCATAAAGTTGTTCTCCCCTCCAGAAGACATAAAAGTAGCACAAGATTCATTACTTTTATCAAATCTATATTTTTATGACAGGTAAGATACACTACTTATCAATTTTTTTTTTTTGGTACTGAGAATCAAACTCAGGACCTTGCACTTTCCAGGCAGGACTGATTTATACCCTGATCCTTCAAATTTTATACATAGCTCTGCATAAACTCTGTTTTTTTTTTTCCTGTAGAAATACTGTTAAAACCCATGTTACTGAAGTTAACACACTTAGTATGAGAGAAATTTATGAAACTCTTTACTTTTATGCTTATTTGTAGAGTTATTGTTCTCTCATATTGCCTGACACAAACATTTTTTTAGGAAGAGGAATGCCCTAGGGCCAGTTGTCATAACAATTATTATCAATTATATTTGGCTTCATTTATTTGCAAAATTAGCTTTTTAAAGTACCGTTTTATTTAGTCTCCAACCTTAATTCTCAAGAAAGTAATTAATGAGACAGTTACAATTACACATGAATGATAAAGCACATGGAATTTTAAGCTAAAGCAGTATTGAAATTTTACTATATTCCACTCTGTGTAGTACCCTGGTGTCAGGGTATTCAGCACATTAGAGAATTTTTACATTTCAACTTACAACTAGTCTACCTCATTTTTTTCATTTTCCTGTATATATGCATGTAATTAATATAATAAAAAATCACATAATTGAATTTCTAAATTATAATCATTATAGTTGTTATAATTTTGACAGCTTACAGACTTTTTAAAATATTCTCAGGCCTTCAGAAGATACATGTCAATATTTTCTGTCCAGTCTTTGGGATAAATGTACTACGACTCCAAAGTTTTAATTTTGGTGAG
Organism: Hydrochoerus hydrochaeris; assembly: GCA_004027455.1. Classification (NCBI taxonomy): domain Eukaryota; kingdom Metazoa; phylum Chordata; class Mammalia; order Rodentia; family Hydrochaeridae; genus Hydrochoerus; species Hydrochoerus hydrochaeris. The sequence goes on from PVLA01005688.1 coordinate 108,587, forward strand.
GAAATTGGTCTGGAGGCCTGTGACCACAATCAAACTGACATATTTTTATCTTAAGAAAAATAAAAAGTTGCCTTTCTTTAAAATAATACTGGACAACCCATTAAAATTATTTCTATATTTCACTTTTGAAAGGTTATAGAAATATAAATAATAATTCCTTTTGAAGTCAAATTAATAGAGCAATTTATTTTTGCTTACTGTCTTCATTGTGAATAATAGCTACTATTGTAGAAGAATTTGTATATTCAGAAAAGCACCAAAAAAACCTCAAATCAATAGCTTTTAATCCTATAAGAGTGTTAACATTTATTAACACTTTGAAATGCAAAAAAATTTTCATGTGTGTGTATGTGGTACTAGTATGTAGTACATGAATAAATCTAGTATATAGTACATAAATATAGTATGTAGTACATAAATAAATCTAACATAATATTCACACATTTCTCATGTGTTCTTTGAACATACCTGTAAATAACGATCATCTTGATGTGCCAGAATTGATATAATCTATCCCTCATTACTGGACATGGAGATTTTCAACTTTTTAAAAATTCAAATACTCATATGAAATAATGTACATAAATTTGTCTTTATCTCTGATTATTTCCTAAGCATCAAATATTAGAGCTAATTTTTACTGGAAATAATAGTTTTCTAATACATAACTACAAATTTGGTTCTTCTGCAAAGCTGTATTTCCTGGCCACCAAACAGTGAGAAGCTTTTTCTACCATGCCTTTGTACCATAAGGTTCCTGACCTAGAGCCAGCCAATACTGGCTACCACAGATATATCCTCAAGCCTCAACCTCAGTGACCTGTCTCCAGCCAGGTCCCATCTGCTCACAGCACATTTGGCTAGAATTAATCAGATGATGAGTATAGTATCCCTGTGAAACCACTGCTCCAGGAGTTTCCTACTCAATCAAATCGACGGCTTTGATTAACTGGAGATAATCTTCCTATCTCCACGCCAATAGGTTGAGACCTAAATTACACTTGCATAACCCCTTTATCATAGCACATCAATAGCACTGGATTGCAAGAAGGTGTATAACACAAGAGTCTTGGAATCTTGGTACTGTTTTGAGATTTGACTTATAGTACTGAGTCAAAGATATGATACATACTGTCATATGGAGTTGATGTGACATCATAAAGCCAGAAATAAAATTAACTGATGGGTACATCCTACCACATTTCTAGACCAACTGATTTTGTAAGTCACAAGCCCTCTCTGGACTTTAGTTTTCCTGTCTGGGAAATTACTTGAACAACCCTTGTTATTTTGACTTTCTGACCCAATGTGTTACATTTTCTGGAAGCAAGAGTCACTTTCCAGTGCTGTGTGCCAGTTTTCCTTTCTTTAGCTTTTTGTCCATGCTGTCCTCACTGCTATCCACTGACAGCTGTGGCAATTTCCTCAAAGTTTAAAATAGAAAATCTGTACAAAGGTAAAGAAAATAGAGCTCAATTTTCCCCTTCTAAGATACCTCATGGGAGTGAGAATTCCCAGGGTAACTCAGATCATTTCAGTGCTTGTAATGTACCCCCGTGGCTTCTTTAGACAGTAGTAACTCATGTCCATAAGTCTATATTTGAACATTAGATGACAAATAATTGATGAGATATCTTTTTCAATATTGCCCTTATCTTTTAATAGACTTTCAATACTTTTCAATATTGCCCTTATCTTTTAATAGACTCCTTCAAAAGTGAAAAGCACAGCATTTTAGTTCAGATTCCTGTGCTATGAATCTCTGATCTCTTAACTTTGAATGACTACACATCTCTTTGGGGGTCATGGTGCTCAGATTGTCACTCTAATTTCTCAGCATTTCCTTCACTTTTTTCTCAAATCCTGCTACATCCCTGAAGTGCTCACCAATGCATTGTCAACAGCATTGACATCTTGAATTTACACAGCACTACCAGTTATCCTGCCCAAAGCAAAACAAAGAGGAAGCTGCTTTATATTTGCTGCTTATTAGATTGTAGTGATTCCTGGTAAAATAAAATTCTTCAACTTTTCAAACAAAAAAGTTTTTATTGTTTATTTACACATTATCTAGTCACATATTCCTCTAAATTTCTTTAAGAGTACAAGACCTTTACAAACTATTTCTGTGGGTCAAAAGACTTATCTACTATGAAAGATAATAATGTTTGGAACCAGTGCATAAAAATATTCACAATGCTTGACCAGCTCTATTATTTGAGGTGAATGCTTGGAACTCAGTTATTCTAGTTTATAGTCATAATTTCTATCTTGGTTTTTGCATCATAAGCATGGTTTCATCTATTCAGTGATATATAGCAGGTGACAATAATAATGATATACAACAATTTCTAAGGTGCATTTACTAGGTGTCAGGTAGTGGGTCAAGTCCCTTACTTCTCATAAATGCCCAATTCATTAAATACTGTTGTTTTCCTGAGCACAGGAAAATCCCAGTCATCATGTCCAGCTCATGGAAATAGTTATAGCAACAGTCTACTTTTCCTGAAACCAGAGACTGAAGTCTGTTAAACTCAGTTGTGAGACGTCCTAATTTTAATAGATTTTGATATTTTGTCCTACAAACAGAATGAGGTAGGTTAGACAGAAAAAATCTTAGGCGCTATACTAAACTGGATTCAAATTTCCTTTCAATTATTTGCTAGTTATATATTCTTGTTCAAAGTTCTTAGTCTTTACCCTTTAGTCTCCTTCACTCTTATTAAGAACATAACGCATTCCATAATCGTGTGATTTTCATGTGACATTGAGAATCACTTAAAATGGGCTCTATGTATTGAGAAGGGTTTGGCTGCCACTTAGGTGGGAAACTGTAGTGACAGATTAGTGATATCCCCAGTGGACACTAAATTAGTTATTACTTTTTAGAACTATATTATTGTAAACCTTAGGATAGTACTTAGTGGAAACTGATAAATACGTTTTATACCATCCAGTTTTATAGTTCAGTGATATATGTAAAGTGCAATAAAGCTCTTGAAATTCTTCTGTTTGAGAAATACTGTATTTGCTATGATAAATTATGGACACCAGGGTCCAAAAGTTCTTGATTAAGTCTAAGTGAAAGAAGAAAGAAGGGAAGAAAAGCATAAAGGATAGGCTGATATTGATTGGGGAATATTGTCATAAAAATGCAGAAATTCTTAATCCATTATTTATATCAGCGTAAACACTTGCACCAGAAGTCTAGAACTTTCAAGAAACTTAGTGTGTAACATGTCCGCAGCAGCAAAGCCTAATGACAAGCAAAAGTTAATTTATTTTCTGATATTTTCAGCACATGGAAAAGTTAACATTCTTCTTTTCACCTATTTGATTTCATAGCCAGCTATCTATCCTCTGATTTGGGACAAATATACTTGAGTTATTGTACTAGAGAGAAAAAAAAATCCCTGAGCACACATTTGTCAGGGAATTTGTCTCTAGACCCATATGGGTTTAGGCTGTATCTCACTCTTTAATTTATCTGCATGCTCTTGTCAGCCTGGATTCATTTCCATGTGTCCAGAGAAGCCAGACCACAATAGATTTCCAGGGAACAATATCTCCCAGTTCCCTCCAGTAGCTTACCTACTGGGATCTCTGCCAAATGCATGTGTTTGTTTTCTCTCTTCTCTGACACAGTTTAAAAGCACCTCAGTTTCTGAATTATTCAGATTTCTGTCTCTACAAGAAAATGCTTAAATCTGGAGATTCCTCAAAAAACTAAAAATGGAAATTCCACTGGGCTCAGCTGTTTCCCTACTGGGATCTTCCTGAAAGAGTTAAAGTCATAGTATCACAGTGACACATACAAATCCATGTTTTAGCAACACAGTTTATAACAGCTACCTGGGATGTGACCGATATGTCCAACAATAGATGAATGGGTAAAGAAAATGTGATATTTATGCACAACACAGCACTACCATGCCATAAAGAAGGGGAAATTTGAGTCAATTGTTGGACAATGGATCCACCCTGAGACCATAATGTTAAATGAAATAAATCAGACATGCAAGCTTAAAAATTGCATGTTATGTGAGAAACCCAACATGTAGAGAGAAAAATAAGAGGTAGATAATGGGAAATATGGAGACAGATGTTTTGCAACAGAGAAAGAGACCAAGAGACAAAGGAAAGAGGGGCAGAGGGGAGAAGCATGAAAAAATTTACATGTATTATGTACAAGTACCAACTCCCCACAATGAATGTAATCACGACATACTTCAAACACACATTAATGAAAAGTAAAAATTTAAAAAGTACTATAACTTACAAAGATACCTTACATAGAAGAAAGGTGCATTTTGACTTACAGTTTCAGAGGCTCCTGTTGACAGTTGAGTGTCCCCTCTGGTGGAGAAGCTGGGTAGCAACTGTGGGGAGTGTGGTGCAGAGCCAACTGCTCATCTCATGGCCAGGAACAAAGGAATCACACCTCTAATGGACTTCCTACAGTGTCCCATCTTCCGGAGGTCCCACAGTCCTCCAGCACTAATGTGATCTCTGAGATTCACATTTCTTGGCATGATATACTTACAAGTCAAAAAGGTCAGAGATAATTCTTCTCCTACTTGGAAGCTCTTTAACTTTCCTTTCTACATCATCTTTTTTTTCCTTCCTCCTCTGCTGTATTGCTCTGGTTGTCTCTTTAGCCTGCTTCTGTCTTAAAGGATTCATGTGATTATAACTGACCCACCAGAACAGGCATGATAACTTTTTTACTTAGAGGTCAGATGATTAATAACATTAATCTCCTATCTGAATCTGCTAACAGCACTTTTTATTGACTAAACAAGGGCCTGGAATCTTAGGAGGTGGACATAAAGAGTTTACCTACCTCTCTGACTTTATTCTCCATGCCATTTTCCAAAGTTTTGTTTTGAAACAGTGATTTGACCCATAGCCTACCAAAGTACATATATTATAAGTGGCTCATAACTCAACTATTGCTTTTTCTTACTGCCATTTTTTTAAATCATCAACAAATATCTTAGGTACTTCTATATTTTTATTTTTAAAATATTAAAAGAAAAAACAATAAAAACAGAACAAAACAATGGTATAGAAATGGTATAGAATTTCAAAGCAAGCTGATAGGAAATTAACAATAGTCACTATACTGCATGTTGTTAACTTCAAAGTAGTTGCTCAGATTACAACTTTTGGGCATGCAAAAGAGAGCAACCAATATAAGAAGTCACGGTTTCTTTCCCTGAACTAATACAATCAATTATTTTAGGTTTCTTATGTATTTTTTCCTTTCCTTCATTTCTCTTTTTACCCAACATAGTTGTTCTTTCCTTTTGAGCAGTTTCATTCCCTTTCACAATATCTATAGTACCTTTTGGATCTTATTTAATTTTTCAGCTTCTTATATGAGGGAGACAATATGATGTTTACACATGTGAGTCTGTTTTTTTTTACTTATGAATATGGTCTCAGGTTGCTTTTATATACCTATAAAAATCTCTAATTTATCCTTCATTATAGCTGTGTAGTACTTCATTGTATAAAAAATATCACATTATTTTTCTATTCCTCAGTTGATGGGCATTTGGGTTGCTTCCAAGATTTAGCTATTACAAATTGTGCTACTATAAAACATAAGTGCACATATATCACTGTAGTATGATGTTTTTAACTCTTCTGGAAAAATACCCAGAAGGGCAATAGTTGGGTCTAATGGAACCTCTAACCCTAGTTTTTGAGAAATCTCCACATTAAGTTCCACAATGGTTGCACCAGTCTACACTCCCATCAATAATGGGGAAAGATTCCCAAAGCCCCACAACCATTAGTTATTGGTTAATTTCTTAATGATAGCCATTCTTTCTAGAGTGAGGTAGAATCTCAGTATTGTTTTAATTTGCATTTCTCAAATGACCAATGATATTGAACATTTTTTCATGTATTTATTTGCCATTTTATTTCTTCATCTGAAAAGTGTGTACTCATCTCAGTTTTGGATTGGGTCTTTGAATTTTAGTGGCTTGATTTTTAATAATTCTTTATATATTCTAAGTAGCAGCCCTTTGTCTGAGGGACAGTTGGCTATTTTTTTTCCAATTTGTAAGTTTTCTTTTTACTCTGATGGTGATTTCTTTTGAAATGCAATGTCTTTTTTAATAAGACAAGATCCCAGTTGATTCTGTGAAGTATTTCCCTTGCAGTTTGATTTTTGTTCAGAATTCTATGCCTATACCTATGTCTTCAAGATTTCTACCTACTTTGTCTTTCAGAATATTTAATGTTTCTGTTTTAACATTTAGATCTTTGATCCATTTTGACTTTAGTTTAGTGCATGATGATAGACATGGGTTTAGTTTTAGTCTTCAGCACATGAAAAGCCAGTTTTTCCAGTAACATTTATTAAAAAGTGGTTTTTTTTTCCAGTTAATATTTTGGCCACTTTGTCAAAGATAAGGTGGCTGAGTGTGTTTGTAATTAAGGCTATATCTTCTAATCTATTCTATTGATCTTCAGATATGTCTTTATTCCAGTACCATGCTGATTTTCTCACAGTAGCTTTATAGCATGATTTCAACTCAGGGATTGTGATGCTTCCTGATTTGCCTTTGTAGGCCAAGATAGTCTTTGCTTTTCTACATCACTGCAGTTTCCAGATGACTTTTAGGAATGATTTTTCTAGATCTGTGAGATATCTATTGGTATTTTGACTGGAATTGCATTAAATCTGTGTAACAGTTTTGGGAGAATGGCCATTTTCACAATGTTTGTTCTTCCTATCCATGAACAAGGAGTGTCTTTCCTTCTGAACTCCTATTTGATTTCTTTTATTCAGAGCATTGTAATATGTACTGATCTTTTATATCTTTTGTTAGATAGATTTCTAAGTATTTCATTTTTGAGGGTGCTACTGTGAAGCATGTCTTTTCCCTTATTTATCTCAGTGAGTTTTTTGTTTGTGTATAGGAATGCTATTGATTTTTGAATGCTAACTTTGCATCCAGCTACATTACTGAATTTGGTTATTAGATCTAGAGCTTTCAATAGAGATTTTGGGTCTTCCATGTAGAGTATCATGTCATCTTCAAATAATGATAATTTAATTTCTTTATTTCCTATCCTTATTCCTTTTGTTTCTTTCTCTTATTAATTGCTCTGGCTAATATTTCCACAACTATATTGAATAGGAGTTTTGATAATGGACATCTTCATCTTGTTCCTGATTTTAGGTTCAAAGCTTTCAATTTTTGTCAGTTTAATGAGATGCTGGCTTTTAATCAGATTGAGGTAAAGACCACCTATTCTTATTTTCTGTAGGGTTTCTATAATGAGTGAGTATTGGACCTTATCAAAAGCTTTTTCTGCATCTATTGAGATGATCATGTGATTCTTGTCTTTGGCTCTTTTGATATGGTGTATTATGTTCATTGATTCAAGTATGTTGAACCATCCTTGCATTTCTGGGATATTTCCACTTTGTCATGACCTTTCTTGATATTTTCTGCATTGTGTTTGCTAGTATTTTATTGAGGATTTTGGTTTACATGTTCACTAGGGATATTGGTCTATAGTTCTGTTTTTTGGTCTGTAGTTCTGTTCTTTGGTTTTGGTACCAGGATAATACTTGCTTCCAGTAATGTTAGGCATAATTCCTTTCCTTTTGATATCACTGAAGAGTTTGAGGAATGTTGGCATTAATTCTTCCCTAAATTTCTTGAAGAATTCAACTGTGAATCCATCAGGACCTTTACTTTTCTTTATTGTTATGTTTCTAACTACATGTTTAATTTCATTAGCTGAAATTGGGTTATTCAGATGTTTTATATCTTCTTCATCCAGATTTGATAATTCATATATTTCTAGAAATCTGTCTAATTCTTCTGTATTATTGAACTTATGATAGTAAAGATTTTCAAAGTAGGTTGATAATTTTCTCTATTTCTTTAGGATCTGTAGTGATTTCACTATTATCATTCATTACTGCTTGAATTTGAGTTTTTTCTTTCATTTTTTGATAAGATTGGCTATCATTTTATTGATTCTTTCAGAGAACCAACTCTTTGATTTATTAATTCTTTGTATTTTTTTCTTAGTCTCAATTGTGTTAATTTCTGTTCTGACCTTTATAATTTTCCCCCTTCATTGGGCTTTGGGCTTGACTTGCTCTTCTTTTTCTAGAGATGTAGCATCAGGTTGATTATTTTTGTTCATTCAGTTTTACTGAAGTGAGTATTCACCACTATAAATTTCCCTCTGAGGACTGCTTTCACTACACCCCACAGGTTCCAGTAAGTTTTATTTACATTGCTGTTTGCTTGTAAGTATTTTGAATTTCTTCATTAATTCTGTAAACCTTTGGTTATTGAGAAGGGTATTATTTAATTTCCATGTATTTATGAAGATTTTGTGATTTCTTTTGTCATTAATTCCCAATTTCATGGCACTACGATAGGATACTATCCATGGGATAATTTCAATTTTTTTGCATCTATTTAAACATGTTCTATGGGCTAGGGTATGGTCTAGTTCAGAGAATATCCAATGTTCAGCTAGGAGGAGTGTGTATTCTGATGTTGTTGGGTGGAATAGTCTGTATATGTCCAGTAAGTATATCTGTTCACAAGCTTGATTTGGTTCTGTTATTTCTTTGCTGAGTTTTTGTCTAGTTATCTGTCTCTTTGTGACAATGGAGCATTAAGATTTCTCATTATAATTGTGTTATTGCTTATTTTATTCTTCATGTCTATTAATATTTATCTTATATAGTGAGGTGCTACCATATTTGGTGCATATATATTTAACATTGTTATCTCTTCCTCTTAGAGATTTCCCCTAACCAGTATGTAGTGACCTTCTTTATCTCTTTTTATCAGGCTTGATTTGAAGTTCACATTGTCTGCAAACAGAATAACTATACCTGCTTTTTTCTGAGTTCTTGTTGCATGAAGTACTGTTTTCCTTTGACTTTTAGTCTATGAATTTCCTTTTGATTTAGATGAGTTTTTTGTATATAGCATATGGCTGGATTTTGTTACTTGATCCATTCTGCCAGTCTGTTTCTTCTAATTGGTGAATTGAGGCAATTTACATTAATGGTTATAACTGATATGTATTGTGTTACTTTGTTATGTTATGTTTTGTTTGTTATTTCCCTCTTTTTCCTTTATTTAATTGTTTTCCCAGTGTGGTTGTTTGTTTCTACTGTTATTCTTGACATTGTAGTCATTTTTATCTCTATCTAGATTATCTTTCATTGCTCTTCATAAGGTTAGTTTGGTGGTCATGAATTTGTTCTTTGGTGTGGAAGCATCTTATAGCTCCACCAATTTTGAAAGATAGCCATGCAGTGTATATCATTCTGGGTTGGAAGTTATTTTCTTTCAGTGTTTGATATATTTCACCCCACAATTTTCTTGACTTGATTGTGTTGAGAGGTGTACTATAATTCTGATGGACTTTCCTTTATAGGTCTTCAGTTTGTTTTCTCTAAGAGCTTTTAATATTGTTTTTATGCTGAGTTTTTGAGATCTTGATTATTATATGTCTGAGTATGGATTTATTTTGGTTATGGCTAATTAGAGTTCTAAATGCTTCAATTATCTGTATATCAGTTTCTTTTCCAATTCTTGAGAAATTTTCTGATATTCCTTCTGTAAATAATCTTTTAATGTAATTTGTGTTAATTCCTTCTTTTTCATTTACACCCATCAATCATATATTATTTGTCTTTGCATCATCTTGCAACTGTTTAATTGTTGATTCCTTATTTTAAAAAAATCTTTCCTTTCCTGATTGCTAGCTGAAATCTTGTCTTCAAGGTCTGAAAGTCTATCTTCACATTCATTCAAGCAGTCTTGCCAGCTTTTGATGGAATTTTTTTATTCCCTGGTTATCCCTTTGAATATGCCTCCTGCATTCTAATTCTTTTTTATATTGTTCATTCAAGGTTTCCATCATTTTGAAATACTCCTCTATTTTTTAACTATGTCTTCTTTAGATGTGTTCAGCATTTCTTTCATTACATTTATCATTTTTGGTTTTACCTGGGAGATCATTTCTGATCTGAGTTCCTTTATAGCTTCACGAGGCTGTTTCTTTACTTCAGTTGCTATCATTTTAGAAGTTTCACATGTGTTGCTTACACTTTCTTCTATGTGCATGTCTCCTAGGATAGTTTGGGATGAGCTAGAGATTTTAGATTGCATTTTGATCTTTCATTTTGTCATTTTCTTATATTCCCTTACAGCAGTTGAATGCTAAGTCCCAGGTAAGTCCTGTGTTGTCATTGACTAACCACCCAGGAGTTGTCACTGGACTGGCCTTTCCTGGGCACACATGGCTCACTGAGGCTTCTTGGGTTGTGGGTGTCTTTGGGTGGGTATTTTCTGGGACCTGAATGATGCACTGTAATTCCCCAGCCTAGTGGGGTTCACTGCAAGGCTTTTCACAGGTCCCACATGGCACACTGAGGTTTCCCAGCAGGTTTGAGTCACTGAGTAGTCTTAGATACTTATGTTACTTGTTAAAAAGTATATTGACACTGCAATTGTCAAAATAAACTCATTATTCTACCCATCTACTTCCTAGTAATAGTGAATAATGTATATGAGACAGTTTTCAAAAATATTACAAGATAATGAATAATAGGAATATAATTTTTTATAAAGTGATGGCTGACTCAGCCTGTGTTTCAAAGTTTTCAAAGAGAAATTATCATGGAATTGATCCTAAGAATATTTGGAGTATGAATGAAATGTACCTTAAGTCATTCAAGAACATATTTGACACATATCTCAGATATTCCTGATCTTAAATGTTTCATGTGAAAACTACCTCCTCATGAGACCTCACCATTAGATTGTCTCAAATTTTGTTAGAAATCATCACACATCATTCAAAAATATAGTGTGTTTGGTCACATGAGTGATCAAGATTATGTCCTTGGTGTGTCACAGTCTATTTTGAAAATAGATACAAGTAGTAACAGTGGTGATGCCCATAATTATGATAAGGAGAATGAGACAAGAAAGTAATTAGGATGTATTTGGGGTGTGTGTTTGTGTGGGTGCTCACTTTTTGGAATAGATTAGAATACTAGAAAACATTTTAGATAAATCATACATTATAAAACAAATCTTATTAATTTTGTTGTAAATTTTACAGTTATTTACTCATTGTACCTCAAAAATTTGAGTGCCTAAGTCTCTTTACATTTATACATCAGTTTACACATACACTAATCATATGTTTTGTGGGTTATAAAAGAATATTGTTGTGGGACAACTGGCTATAATTTTTTTCCTACTCTATTGGTTGTCTTTCCATTCTGTTGGTGACTTCTGTTTTGTAAAAACTTTTTAATAAGGTGAGATCCCACTTGTCTATTCTTTGTACTATTTCCCTTACACTATGTGTTCTGTACATGGAATTTCTGCCTACACTTATGTCTTTGAGATTTCTGGTAATTTTCTCTTCCAGTAAATTTAGTGTTTCTATTTTAATATTTAGATCTTTAATCAATTTTGATTTTATTGCATGATGATAGACATGGGTCTAGTTTTAATTTTTTACATGTGGAGAGCCAGTTTTTCCAGCACTATTTATTAAAGAGTCTATCTTTTTTGTGGTGAATATGTTTGACTCCTTTGTCAAGGATAAAATGGCTAAGTGTGTTTGGGATGTATCTGCACCTTCTATTCTGTTGCACAGATCCTCAGGGCCTTTTTGTTGCCAATACCAAGTTAGGATTGTGATATCCTCTGATCTGCCTTTGTTGCCCAGAATTGCTTATTCTGATCTAAGTTCCAAACCAATTTAAGAGTGTTTTCTCTAGATCTGTGGGATATGCTAATGGTATTTTCATTGGGATTGTATTATATCTCTATCAGATTTGGGAGTATGGCCATTTTCATTATGTTCATTGTTCCAATTCAACAGAAAGGAAATATCTTTCCATTTTCTGATATCCTCTTGAATCTCCTTTTTATAGCCACTTTCCCCACAAAAAAGCACTTATATCTAGAACATTTAAAGAATTGAAATATCAGATGCACCAAATTTAAAGACCCAGTCCAAAAATGGGCAGGTAAGGTGAATGTACACTTCTTAGATGAAGAAATATAAATGGCAAGTAAGTATATGCAAAAATGTTCAATGTCATTTTTCTTTAAGAGATGCAAATTAAAACACACTAAGATTTCATCTCACCCCAGAAGGAATGAATATCATCAAAAAGTCAACTGATAAATGCCAGACGGACTGTATGGAACAAAAGAACCTTTTACCACTATTGGTGGGAATGTTGACCGGTGTAACCACTATGGAAATCAGTGTGGAGATTCCTTTAAATACTAGAATTAGAGATCCCATTAGAACCATCTATTCCTCTTCTGAAAACCTTCCCAGAAGAATTAAAAATGTCATGCTACAGTGATATATGTGCATGCATGTTTATAGCATCACAATTTGTAATAGCTAAATCTTGGAAATAACCCAGGTGCCCATCAATAGAGGGATGAATACAAAAGATGTGATTTTTCTATATAATACAGTACTACACAGACATAAAGAAGTATAAACTGGAAACTGTTAAAGGCAAATGGATGCAACTCAAGACCATGCTCAAAAGTGAAATACATTAGACCCATGTGTGTAAACATCATATTGTCTTACTAATGCAAGAAACTGAACAAGTAAAGAGGATCTAAAATGTACAATAGATATTGTGAATGAGGAACACATTGTTCAAAAGAAAAGATAGAGAGGGGAAAGGAGAAATTGAAAATAAAAAATATATATGTACACACCATAGTTAAGATAGTTATAGAGCTAGTGTCTCTTAATTCCTTAAAAAGAAAGCTTTATGCTAATATTGTTTTGACAAGATATCATGCCTACATCTTGTACACTGAATAATTACTATGAAAACAACTATAGGCAGTGTATATCTATAGTAACTGTGCTATTAACCTGTTTGAAATCTCAGTTTCATCTTATGAGTTTTTTTTATTTAAAGAGAAAAAAAACAGGAAAAATGTACAAATATTACAGAATTTCAAGAAAAGAAGATAAACAGTAAGAAATCACTAGTTCATAAGTTACACATTGTTCTTTTAGAAATAGTTATTCAGGTTACAGAATTAAAGCACACAAAGTGGACACTCAAGCAGTGAGAGTGCAAACAGATCTGTTCAACAATCCAACAAGAACCTAGAAATATGGTCATCAACCTAAACATACATGCAGCTATATCTTTAATAGCGCTTTCTATTTACCCTTTTTTTACAACAGCAATTACACATTTTTAAAATTTTATTTAATGAGAAGAGAAAAAAAAACAGAAAAAAGGGTAGCAACAATACAGAATTCTAAAAGAAAGAAAGAAAAAGGAGAATGAGAAAAAGCCCCACTAAGAAATCAGTAAATTATAAATTATGTAATTTCATCCTGGATGTAGTTGCTCAAGTTACAAAGTTAAAGGGTACATAGTAAATATTCAAACAGTCAGACTACAAACAGTTCTGCTCAAAGATCCAACAAAGATTCAGCAATATGCTCACTCATACATACATGCAGCTATATCCCTTAGAGCACTTTCTTTTCCTCTCTTTTTTACAATAGCAATTACACATTTTGGTTTTATTACTCTTGTAGTTCTTATTTACTTTTCACACTAGAGACACAATATGATATTTATAAATATGATTCTTATTTATTTCACTAATGAGTATAGTCTCAAATTGTCTCCATTTGCTTATGAAGGCCTCAAGGTCATCCTTTTTTATAGCTGAGTAATATTCCATTGTATAAAAATGCCACATCTTTTTCATCCATGCTCCAGTTGATGAGCATCTTGGTTGTTTCCAGGATTTTGCTATCACAAATTGTGCAGCTATGAACATGGGTGCACATATATCACTGTGATATGAACTTTTCAGTTCTTTGGGGAAAATACCCAGGAGGGGTATAGCTGGGTTAAATGGGGCTTCTAATCCTAGTCTTCTGAGAATTCTCCATATGGATTTCCATAATGGTTGCACCAGTCTACATTCCCACCAACAGTGGAGCAGTGTTCCTTTTTCCCCACAGCCTCGCCAACATTTGTTATCAGTTGATTTCTTGACAGCAGCTATTCTTTCTGGAGTAAGGTGGAATCTCAATGCTGTTTTAATTTGCATTTCTCAAATGACCAGTAATGGTGAAGATTTCTTCATGTATTTATTTGCCATTTGTATATCTTTCTCTGAGAACTGTGTGTTCATCTCAGATGCCCATTTTTGGAGAGGGTCTTTGAATTTGAGGGGATTGATATTTTCCAATTCTTTATATATTCTGGACACAAGTCCTTTGTCTGAGGGGTTGCTGGTTAAAATTTTTTCCTACTCTGTAAGTTTTCTTTTCACTCTGTTGGTGATTTTCTTTGAAGTGCAGAAACTTTTCAATAATGTGAGATCCCATTTGTTGATTCTTTGAAGTGTTTCCCATGCAGTTTGCATTTTGCTTATGAATTCTCTGCCTACCCCTATATCTCCAAGACTTTCACCTACCTTGTCTTCCAGTAGATTTAGTGTTTCTGTTTTAATATTGAGATCTTTGATCCGTTTAGACTTTAGTTTTGTACATGGTGATATGCATGGATCTAGTTTCAGTCTTCGGCATGTAGAGAGCCAATTTTTCCAACACCATTTATTAAAGAGACTATCCTTCTTCTAATGGATATATTTAGCCCCTTTGTCAAATATCAGGTGGCTGAGTATCTTTGTAGTTGTGCTTGCATGTTCTAATCTGTTCCATTGATCCTCAGGTTTATTTCTTTGCCAGTACCAAGCTGATTTTATCACTGTAGATTTATAGTGTTGTTTCAAGTCAGGAATTGAGATGTCTCCTGCCTTGCTTTTGTTGCCTAGAATTGCCTTTGCTATTCTAGGTTTCTTCTATTTCCAAATGAATTTTAGCAGTGTTTTCTCTAGATATGTGACATATGTCAATGGTATTTTGATTGGGATTGTGTTAAATCTGTATAACAGTTTTGGGAGTATGGCCATTTTCACAAAGTTGGTTCTTCCTAACCAAGAGCAAGGAATGTCCTTCCATTTTCTAATATCTTCTTCAATCTCCTTTTTCAGCATAGTATAATTTTCAGCATATAGGTCTTTTACATTTTTAGTTAGGTTGATTCCTAAGCATTTCATTTTTTTGCATGTTATTGTAAAGGGTAATATTTCCATAATTTCTCTCTCAATGAGATTTTTGTTTGTGTACAGGAATGCCATTTATTTTTGAGCACTGACTTTGTATCTAGCTACACTGCTGAACCTATTTATTACCTCTAGTAGTCTTTTGATGGAGTTTTTTGGGTCTTCTATATAAAGTATCATGTCATCTGCAAATAGTGATAATTTAACTTCTTCCTTTCCTATCTTTACTCCTTTTATTTCTCTCTCTTGTCTGATTGCCCTGGCTAGTGTTTCCAGAACTGTGTTGAAAAGGAGTGGTGATAGTGGACATCCTTATCTTGTTCCTGATTTTAAAGTGAAAGCTTTCAGTTTTTGTCCATTTTGTATAATATTGGCTGTTGGTTTGTCATAGATGGCCTTTATAAGGTTGAGGTAGACACCGTGTATTCCGAGTTTCTGAAGGGTTTTTATCATGAACATGACAGTGTTGGACTTTGTTGAAAGCTTTTTCTGCATCTATTGAGATGACCATGTTGTTTTTGTTTTTGGCTCTGTTGATGTGGTGTATTACATTTATTGATTTGCGTATGTTAAACCATTACTGGAATGAACCCCACTTGGTCATGATGTATAATCTTCTTGATGATTTGCTGCATTCTATTTGCCAGTATTTTGTTGAGAATCGTTGCATCAATGTTCATTAGTGAGATTGGCCTATAGTTCTCTTTCTTGGTTGTATCTTTCTCTGGTTTTGGTATCAGAGTAATACTTGCCTCCAGTTATGATTTAGGGAGAATTGCTTTCTTCTCAATTTCATTGAAGAGTTTAAGGAGTACTGGCATCAAATCTTCTCTAAATTTCTTATAGAATTCAGCTGTGAATCCATCCAGACCTGGGCTTTTCTTTGTTGGTCAGTTTTTAGTGATGTATTCAATTTGAGTAGCTGATATTGGGTTGTTCAAAATTGCTATATCTTCTTGGTTGAGCTTTGGTAGTTCATATGTTTCTAGAAATCTGTCCATTTCCTCTGTGTTTTCCACTCTATGTGAGGAGAGATTTTCAAAGTAGGTATTCATGATCTTTTGAATTTCCATAGGATCAGTAGTAATTTCTCCCTTTTCAGTTCTTATTGCATGAATTTGGGTTTTTCCTTCTTTTTCTTGATAAGGCTAGCTAGGGGTTTACCAATTTTGTTTATTCTCTCAAAAAAACAGCTTTTCGATTCATTAATTCTTTGTATTGTTTTTTCAGTTTCAATTGCCTTGATTTGCTCTAATCTTTACAATTTCCTCTCTTCTATGAGCTTTGGGTTTAGCTTGCTCTTCTTTTTCTAGAAGCTTGAGATGGAGCATTAGGTTTTTTATGTGTGCTCATTCTGTTTTCTTGATATGACAGTTTATTGCTATATATTTCCCTCTTAAGACTGCTTTCATTGCATCCCACAGATTACAGTATGTTGTTTCTATATTTTCATTGAATTGTAGGTATTGTTTTATTTCTCCTCAATTTCAGCTGTAGCCCACTGGTTGTTCAAAAGGCTGTTATTTAATTTCCATGTATTTATGCAGGTTTTACAATTTCTTTTGCCATTAATTTCCAATTTCCATGCACTATGGTCAGATGTTATGCATGGTATGATTTCAATACCTTTGCATTTACTTAAGAATGTTTTATGGGATAATATATGATCTATTTTGGAGAGTGTCCCATGTGTGGCTGAGGAGAATGTCCCATGTGTGGCTGAGAAGAATGTGTATTCTGATATAGTTGGGGTGGGACACTCTGTAAACCTCTACTAAGTACAATTGCTCACAGGTATGATTCAGTTCTGTTATTTCTTTGCTGATTTTTTGTCTAGTTGATCTATCTCTTTCTGACAATGGGCTGTTAAGATCTCCTGTTATAATTGTGTTCTTGTGTATTTGGTTTTTCATGTCCATTAGCATCTGTCTTATACAGTTGGATGTTCCTGTATTTGGTGCATATATATTTATAATTGTTAGTTCTTCCTCCTGAATTTTAGCACTAACAAGTATGTAGTGACCTTCTCTATTTCTTTTTAATCATTTCAGGTTTGAAGTTCATGTTGTCTGAAAAATAGAATAGCTTCTCCTGCTTTTTTCTGGGTTCCTGTTGCATGGAATACTGTTTTCCATCCTTTGACTTTTAATCAATGAGTTTCCTTTTGGGTCAGATGTGTTTCTTGTATACAGCATATTGTGGGGTCCTGTTTCTTGATCCATTCTGTCAATCTATTTCTTTTTATAGGTGAATTGAGGCCACTTATATTTATGGATATCACTGATATGTACTGGCTCGACTTTGCCATGTTATGTTCCAGTTGTTTCTTTCTGCTTTTCCTCTTATTTAATTGCTTATCCTACCTGCTGGTTTCTTTCTGTTGTTGTTTTGGGAATTGTGGTCATTTTTATGTCTGTCTAATATGTCTTTCAATACTCTTTCTAGAGTTGGTTTGGTGGACATGAATTTCTTCAGTTGTTCTTTGTCATGGAAGTGTCTTGTTTCTCCACTGAATTTGAAGGAAAGTTTTACTGGGTACATCAGTCTGGGTTGAAAGTTGTTTTCTTTCAGGGCTTGAAATACCTCACTCTAAGCTCTTCTTGACTTGAAGGTTTGTTCTGAAAAGTCTGCCATGATTGTAATAGTCTTTCCTTGATAGGTGAGTTGTGTCTTTTCTCTGACAGCTTTTAATATTCTGTTTTTATGCTGTATGTCTGAGATCTTAATTATTATGTGTCTGGGTGTGGACTTATGTTGGTTGTGACTGTTTGGTGTTCTATATGCCTCACTTATCTGCATATCAGATTCTTTCCCCATGTTTGGGAAATTTTCTGCTATTATTTCTGTAAATACTTTACATATGTCATTTGCCTGGACTCCTGTTTCTTCGCTAATGCCCATTATTCTTATATTGTTGCTCTTGGCATCATCATGAAGCTTCTGGATTGTCATTTCATGCTGCTTTGTTATTTTTAAAAGTTCTATCCTTTCCTGATCACTAACTGTGATCCTGTCCTCAAGGTCCAAAATCCTATCCTCAGCTTCCTTTAGGTGGTTTTGCATGCTTTCAATAAAATTTTTTGTTTCTTGGATGTCTCTTTGAGTTTGTTTCATGAATTCTGCTTGTTCTCTATATTGTTCATTCAAAGTTTCAATCAGTTTCCCATGCTCATGTACTTTTTTCTCTAGTTCTTTAGCTGCATTCAACAATTCCTTTACTAAAGTTGTTTTTTCTATCTTTACGTGGGAGCCTACTTCTAATTTGATTTCCTCTATAGCCTGATGCAGTTGTTTTTTATTTCACTGGCTATCTTTTCAGAGATTCCCAGTGTGTTACTTTTGGGGTCCTCTATTTCAATGTCTCCTATACTTGCTTCTCGTGAACTCTATGTTTGAGACTGCATTTTGCTTTTTCGTTTTGTCATTTTCACTCTACCTGGTGTTTTTTATGTGTAGGAGGGGATCACACACACTCTTTTCAGACACATCAAAGTCTTACATTTGGAGGGAGTTTTACTACTGGCCCTATTTATCCCCTGTACAGCTCTATTTTATAGGTATACTCACCATACTGATACAGTTAATCCGCTGTAGTCCAAAGTTCACCATCTGGGAGCAAATTTCCAAATTTTCTCACACAGCTGGAGCCCATTGAGATCTTCTGATGTTCCAGTAGCAGGGCAGACCCTCAGGGTAGTTCCAGGCAGCCTTCCCCTGAGGCAGGCTTGTGCTGAGTTCCTGGTGGCAGGGCGGGCCCTTGGTGGTGGTTTGGGGCTGCCTACCCTTGAGGCAGGCTTGCACTAAATTCCAGTCTTCTTATGTTTTTTTTAAAGAATAATAATGACTGATACATAAAAAAATAATTTTACTAAGTTCTGTGTCTTAAAATGCATTAAGTCTATGACTATTTTTCCTTTTGCTAATACTTAATAATTAATTCTAAAATAACATTAAGTTTTACAGGTTCGTTCCATTTGTTATTTAATTTTAGATTTCCAATACAGACATAAGTATTGAAAAAGTGTAATCTGGAGAAATAATTAAAAATAAAACTACTGTTGTTATTTTTCTTAATTCCATAAAAATTATTTTTATGTGTGTATATATTTGTGTATAATTGTTTTTGTATATATGCATATTTGTATGCATGTGGGTAAATGTCAATGTGAAACTTAAATTTAAAATCAGGATTTACTCATATTCAACATTTAAAATAAGTTATTAAGTACATAAAATATAATCAGCACATAGGGATATGGGAGATATATTTGAAACACTGAGTTTTGATATTTCGCTTTTGAGAACTAAAATAATTGGTTTAAAAATTTTAAAATATTCATCAATTCTCTACCTACCCCTATGTCTTCCACATTTCTACCTATTGTGTCTTCCAATAGATTTAGTGTTTCTGCTTTAATATTTAGATCTTTGATCCACTTAGACTTTAGTTTAGTACACGGTGATAGGCATGTGTCTAGTTTTAGTTTTTGGCATATGAAGAGCCAATTTTTCCAGCACCATTTATTGAAGAGACTATATTTCTTCCAGTAGATTGTTTGGCCCCTTTAGCAAAGATAAGGTGGCTGGATTTGTTTGTGGTTGTAATTGTATCTTCTTATTCATTCCATTGATCTTCAAGTTTGTTTTTATTCTAGTACCATGCTGATTTTATTACAGTAGATTTGTAGTATAACTTCAAGTCAGGGATTTGTGATGCCTTCTGCCTTGCTTTTGTTATTTAGAATTGCCTTTAATATTCTAGGTCTCTTCAGGTTCCAGATGAATTTTAGGAGTGATTTCTCTAGATCTGTGAGGTGTGCTAATGGTATTTTAATTGGGATTGCAATAAATCTGTATAACAATTTTGGGAGAATGACCATTTTCACAATATTTATTCTTCCTATCCATGAGCAAGGAATTCCTTCCATTTTCTGAGGTGCTCTTCAATTTCTTTTTTCAGGGTATTATAATTTTCCCTTAGTACATCTTTTACTTCTTTGTTAGATTAATTCCTCAGTATTTCATTTTGTTGGATGCTATTGTAAAGGGTGTGGCTTCTCTTATTTCTCTCTCAGTGGTTTTATTCTTAGTGTATAGGAATACTATTGATTTTTGAGTGTTCACTTTGTATCCAGCTACATTACTGAATTTATTTATTATACCTAGGAGTCTCTCAATGGAGTTTTGGGGGTCTTCTATGTAGAGTATCATGCCATTTGCAAAAAATGATAATTTAACTTCTTTTGCTATCCTCACTCCTTTTATTTCTCTCTCTTGTCTAAATGCTCTGGTTAGTATTTCCAGCACTATATTGAATAGGGGTGGTGATAATGGACATCCTTGTCTTGTTCCTGATTTTAGGGTAAAGGATTTCAATATTTGGCCATTTAATATGATGCTGCTTTCTGGTTTGTCATAGATGGCTTTTATCATATTGAGGTAAAGACCATCTATTCCAATTTTCTGTAAGGTTCTTATCATGAGTAAGTGTTGGACCTTATCAAAAGCTTTTTCTGCATCTATAGAAATGATCATGTGGTTCTTATTTTTGGCTTTATTGATATGGTGGATTATATTTATTGATTTGCATAAGTTGAATCATCCCTACATTCCTGGGATGAACCACTTGGTCATGGTGTATAATCTTCTTGAAGATTTGCTGCACATAAAATACTTAACAGGTTCAATAACTGGGATTGCAACCTATTAAAGAGTTTTTACATGTCAAAAGAAATCTCCAGCATACAGAAAAGAAAATCCACAAATTTGGGGAAAAAAATCTTATAGGGTCATCCCTCAGACAAAGGACTTCTGTCTAGAACATATAAAGAATTTTTAAAAAATCAGATCCCAAAAATTCAAAGACCCTTTCCAAAAATGGGCATCTGAGATGAATACACATTTCTCAGATGAAGAAATACAAATGGCAAATAAATAGATGAAAAAATGTTCCGCATCATTGGTCATTAGAGAAATGCAAATTAAAACAACACTGAGGTTCCATCTCACCCCAGAAGGAGTGGCCAGGATAAAGAAAACTACCAACAACAAATGTTGGAGAGGCTGCGGCAACAAAGGAACTCTTCTGCACTGTTGGTGGGAGTTCAGCCTGGTGTAAACACTGTGGAGATCAGTCTGGAGATTCCTTAAAAAGCTGGGATTGGAAGTCCCATTTGACCCAGCTATTCTATTTCTGGGCATATCCCCAGAAGAACTGAAAATGTCATACCACAGTGATATATGTGCACCCATGTTTATAGCAGCACAATTTGTAATAGGCAGATCTTGGAAACAACCTAAATTCCCATCAACTGAGGAATGGATAAAAAAGATATGGTATTTTTATATAATGGAGCACTACTGTGCTATAAAGAATGATCACAATGAGATATTTATAAATAAATGGATCCAACTTGAGACCATACTCATAAGTGAAATAAATCAAACTCACATGTGTAAATACCATATAATCTCCCTCATGTAAGAAATGATGAGTACATAAGATACCAAAAACTCAATAAATACAGTGAAAGAATAAGAATCTGTTTAAAGGGGAAAAATAATATCTCTGTGAAAATGAGGAAAAAGAAAAGGAAGGAAAAAGAAAGGGTATCTAAAATTATGTAAGCACATTTAGGATAGCTAAAATGATTGTGCTACAAACGCTATAAGTTCTTGGAACAAAATAGTTAACATTCATAGGACTGGAACAATTGTGCACATTAGTGTATGGTGAGCTGAGGAACCCTTGAAGATCATTAGGTAAAATAACAACCCTAGTTATGCTCATACCACCTTATTTGGAAGGCCTTTATTGTCAGTGTTCTGGGATCTTTGCTATTGTTGTTTATTTGTCTTTTTTGTTTTATATTTTTCTAGGAATTTGTTTTGTTTTGTCCTGTTTTGGTTTTCTTTTTCCTCTAATACATAAAGGATAGGTATACATGTAGAGAATCATGCATGTGTAGAACTTCTCCTAAACAGTTTATGAGAATCAATTATATAATGAACAATGAAATGAACAGCCACTTTGAAGAAAAAGAGACACTAAGATACCCAGTGCTGATTCTGTAGCACCATGATGTGAAATCCAGAAATACTATTGTTCTTTGTTCAGAGTGATTTTAGTCTGTTTTGCATTGTTTAATTTCAACATACATGAAAACATCATTATCATTGTCTCTGCAGGACTCAGGCTCACATAGTATGTAACACACCATTCTTAAAACTGACATCCAGAAATAGCACACAGAACTTCTGCTCATAGTTTGTTGATCATCTTGCAAGGGAAAAGGCAAATTTAATCATACACATGCCCCAAGGAATAACCAGAAATATATTCTTGATATCATTTTGTATGTTAGTATAAACATCTACAACAGTGTGATACTTTCAATTGCAAAAGATAAAAGTAACAGCTGCTTTCTTGGAGTTCACTCTGCCCAGGCCTCTCTTTTAAAGGCTTGGCTTCCATATTGTCATATTGGATTCTCCTATTGGCCATAAGTCAGACAACTTGACCGCCAGCTATGTCTATTTATTCTCCCAATATCTATTCCCTTCTTAGAGCTATGGAGAATAAGATGGAAAACTTTGCACCAAGCCATGGTTCTGTGGATCTAGAATACCCTGAGGAGAGTAGAGATAGATATATAGATGGATAGATAAAAAAATAAACAAAGGCATTTACTCTTTTCATTTTTTATATATTTCATTTAAAAAAAATCTATTAGAATGTGTTCATGATACATAGCAATTTGATTCATTTTGGAGAATTAGCACATGTATGCAATAACATGTCATGTCTGATCACATCTACCTCACTATTCAAAATATTCTCAAGAGTTAAAGCAATCATTTGAAGACAATCAGATAATAAGAATGGAGAAGAAAGACATCATGGAACTGTTGGCCATGACATCAATGTGCTACTAACTTGCCAGCATCTATTTGCCTCTGACCTTCTGGTTATGTGAGCTAAATAATCTTCCTCTTCTCTAAGCTGAATTTTCATGAATGTTCTGTTATTTTATTCTGAATCATTCTTACCAGATGTGATTTATATTCCTATGTAATAATAAATGAGTCATGAAGAGGTTATATACACTGACCAAAATAACAAGTAAGTTACTGCCGATTCTGGACATTAGATCTATAACAGCCTGACACTAAAATCTGGAATGATTAAGGACCAGCCACTTTGAGCATGTAGCATTTAATAGAGAATCTGCTTAAAACATGTTAAATGAGGGTGAGATGTTAAATGTTATTCTGCTTCAAAGTAGAGGAATAAAGATAAGAAAAAAATCTTCTAAACGTTTGAAGGAATATGGTATAAGGAATACTTTCACATATGTAATACTTACACACATTTTTTCACATATGAATTTAAGTAATTAGATATTTTTATTAATTTTGTAAGTAGAAAAATCTACAGCAAATATTAACTTTAAAGAGAGTTTTTTTCTGGACTGGGTAAGAATAATGTATTTGGTAAAATTTATTGATAAGTTGATTATAAAATTTGAGTGGTATAACAAAATAAAAATCAGGATTTGCTCCTATTATGTGTCATAGCCCAACCTATTCTAACACATATTTTCATCAGATTCTTTCACTAAACATGGTTGCTCTGAGTGTTGCCTTTTAAAAGCAAATTTATAGAGCCAATGTTTAATGATCTGCCTACTGTTATACAACTAGCAAGCAGCAGAATACAGATTCATACCCTGGTTTTATAATTCCATGGGTCATTCTAGTGAGTACCCTGCCTCATTCCTGTATGGTAACTAAAATGGGAAAAGGGCTTCAGACTGAATATGCCTTCTGTTTCTGTTTTAAAAAGATTCTCATCAACACTTAATTAGATGTTTCATTTTCTTGATGATAATTTTACAACAAGAAGGACTTTTACCACTGAACGGTATGGTAAAATAATGGGGAGAAAGACATTTTAGGATTTAATATTATTTTAACTTACCTCTTCATTTTTACATGTACATTTAGATTCATATTTCCTAATATAATATTCACAAAGTACTTTGAGAATGTCAGGTTTATAATTTATAGCACTGTGACTTTTAATCACAGTATGCCAAGTTGAATGGATTAAAAAACCACTACTGGAAAATTAGTAAAGCATAGTTCTGGGTATGCCTGGGTGTGACTGACATGTAAGTCAGCAAAGTGAGCACAGAAGATACAGCCCAGATGTGGGTGACACCTACCAATAGCTTCAAACCTGGATGAAACAAGAAAAGAGAACAGAGAAGGAAGTGTGTTCCTGCCTGAAGCTCTGGTCTTTGCTACAGCTTTTGGATGTTGGGCTCCAGTTTCTTAAGCAGCGCAGTGCACACTGAGCCTGGCAGCCCTTTCATGACTTCCATGCTGTCGATCTTTGATCCCACTTGTTCTGTAGCTTTCTTCTTCCTGGGTTAAGCAGTTAATGGATCCTCTGTTATCTAATTAAAAAAAAATTTTCACTTTGATTCTGTCTGTAGAATATACTCAATGTTCACTACCTTGAAGAAAAAGTAACATTTTTGTAATATTCATTATGAATGATCCTCACATGAACAGGACTTTGCAGGTTAAAAGGGGAACTTAATTATTCATTTAGAAATATCCCTGGGAGCCTCTGTGTGCCAAGCATTGTTCAAGGAATTGAGGATGCAGGCAAAAATACAAGCTTGCCTGTGCCTTCTACAATGACAATGGGAACAAGTATATAACCATATAATTACCAGACAATGTGTTAAATGATACTATGGAGGAGTAAATGCATGTCCAAGATCCAAGAATGCTCATCTTGGTTTGACTGGGTCATAGAAAGCTCTCTGCCAA
Source organism: Hydrochoerus hydrochaeris (assembly GCA_004027455.1). NCBI lineage: Eukaryota > Metazoa > Chordata > Mammalia > Rodentia > Hydrochaeridae > Hydrochoerus > Hydrochoerus hydrochaeris. The sequence continues at coordinate 133,600 of PVLA01005688.1, forward strand.
ACAAGGAATGAATCAACCTTTTCAGAATGTTTGAATCATCAGTCATGTACACAAAGGAAGGATATTTAAAGAGGGTGTCATAGTATTGATTAAAGAATGGAGGCATCATAGTAAAGAAACTGTAAGAAGCTATTTATAGAATTCTTAAAATTCAGGTAGAGAAATTGTTAGCAATTAGATTTGAAAGAAAGATTGTGGCAAAATAGGGTTTTCATGTAATGAAATATGAATGTTGTATGCTGTTTTATGAAAATGGGTTCAATAAGTGTTAGAAGTCTACATTTTTATAAAGTGCTTTCATACACAGATTTGTCTTCCAGAAAATTTACTCAGCTAATTGTCATAACATTAAGTATATAGATATTTAAGACTAAAGTCTGCAATCTCTTCCAAAATCTCAGATAAAGTCTAACTGGGACAGAAGCAATGGATGTGAACAGAAAACATAGATTGTATGTAAATTTCACTGGAGTATGTGGATTAATTATTATGGGATTAAGGTTATGGATGAGAAGTATGAGTAACAATGAATCTCAGGTTTGTGAAAACTTACAGGTGAATAGTGAGCCAACTATCAGTAGGTGAAACACAAATGATCTCCACGTTTAGATAAAAAAGGAATAGATTTTAGCTTGACACATATTATACTTGATATTTCTACTTGAAATAGTCATCAGGTACTTGATTATATATCTATGATTGCATAAGTCTTGACTAGAAATATCCATAGGAAATTTACATGTATGAAATGAACAATGTAGTACACACTGTGGCTATAAGAGAGAGTGACATGCTTGAGAGAAACAAGAAGAAATTAATCCAGTCTGGAAATTTTTAAAAGTCTTCATAGAGTCATTTTAGGAGTTGAAATAAACATTAAGCTAGAACTGTTTAAATTTAAATTTAGTCACTTTCTTGCTAAAACTCAGAAGCTATGAACATATTTAAATCTAATCTTTACACAGTTCCTGTTAAATTATTACAAATGTTTATTTTTACTTTAATAACTTGTGATTAGCGAATATAGCCAATGGGTCAAATCTGAAGACCCTATTCACTTATTTACTCTTTTTTAGAGGTAAATGGTACCTAAGAGAGCACAGTCAGCCTGAGTTTGAGGTTCCCAGCAGGACCTCTTGAAGTTAACTCCAGAGGAGAGTCAGTCCCATTTATTGAGAAAGGTCTTTTAGGGATCAGATTCTGGGGACCAGCTTAAGGTAGGGATGTGAGGGTGCCACGAGACTGGGGAAGCCAGAATAGCTGTATACTGAGTCAGAGCAATGGCTGATGTTCTGCTGTGGGGGCCCATGACCCAGGAACTCAGGCAGCTGGGACGGGGTGGGAAGCACACGCGAGTCAGACCTATCAGTGGCTGTTTTGCAATAGAAAAATATTTGGGTAATTAGGAAAAAAATGTGTGGCCTGCAACTCTGAAAATATTTACTTTTTGGTTCTTCACAGGAAATGTTGATGACACATGTTAAATTAATAGCAGTTAATCTCTATAGTGTTAACTTGAAAGTCCTAGTTGTATTAACATCTCAATACCTCTGATTATCAAACCAAAAGGCTGTGGAATTGGGAATTAGTCTCATTCTCTTGTTCCAGATTAAGTGTTTTACAAACTTAATTCTTTCCATGATTCTGGTTGCAGTCAAAATCTTGGAATGAATTCTACAAACAGAATACCAAGATACCACTGTCCCAAATATCTTTTCAAGTAACAGTAATTTTCTACACTATATATTCACTGTTAAACCTGGTGGAATTTCTCCACCTTTTCCTGTCACTTTAGCTGCCTGAACTAATCTACACCCAAAGCTTAATTAGTTTCCAGATTTTCCCATAAATTGTCCTAGTGATACATGGAAAATAATCAAATTTAATTACTTTTGAGAATGGCTTATTTCAAAAGGAACAGAATGTTTCATGTGGAAATTACATAAGTTTCTCAATCAAAATAGTCATGACTTTTGGAAGCTTACAACACAAATATATTAAAGAATATAGAAATAAACTACAGAGTATTCATCATAAAATACCTACAGATATAGAGTGAATAGATTTTTATTTATCCATAAAACTGTAAGTATGAGCTTGAGTCAAGGTATCTATACTTATTATATTTTAGAATGTCAGTTTATGAACATTTATTACAGGATTACTCTTTATCCTGCTTTAAGAACACTGAGTCAAAATGATCAAAATGTTGAATAAAACTGTTGACCCAAACTCTAAAATATTTATATGTTTACAGCTAATGTATATTTACCAAAGTAACTGTGACATAACAGGACACCCCAAGTGCTGCAAGAAGTGTATTTTTCACAGCGGGAACACAAGAGATTCACTTCCAAAGATTTGGGTAAGTTCATTGAGAAACTGACTTTTACCAGGTTTTGAAATATGGGTTGATATTTTTTGAAGTGAAAAAAGTAATGAAGAGTGTTACAGATCAAAAGAATACATGAACTAAATAATTGAAGTAGAGATTAAGTTTTGGTGTTAATATATAACATGTTTGCAAAATGATTTATATGGTACACAATATTATCATTGATAATGTCTTGGTCAGTAACGAAATGTTGTCATTCTTGTATTCAAACTTTGCCATTACGTTTAAATGCTATTCATTTTGCAAAATAAAATTCTGATTTGAAGAGCTCATTAAAATTTGAAAAGAATTGGTCTTTTATGATACAGGTTTAGAGAAATATAAATCTGGTACTGGAGTATTTTAAATATAGCATCAACAGGCAGAGAATTGTTTTTCTCATTTCCCTGTTAGACCCCACTTTTCTTACATTCTGAAGAGAAGAGTACTTTACTGGTAAAATGTGAAAAATGTATTAGTATTTAAGGATAAACGCCATCGGTGTTTCAAACACAAGAACGCAAGTTTAAAACCAGAAAAGAAAATGAACTTACATCTTCCTAGTTAAATTTCATAAACCAGGAGCTTTGTTTTCTAGGAGATACTGATCTCACACTGAAAAGCATATGCAGTGAGTGAGTTACGCGCTGACAAAATGCTGTCACTCCGAAACTGTTAACTGAAGCGGCACAGTGCCATCTAGCGCCAGCCACACACTGTGCCACCAACACGGGAAAACGAGGTACTGATTCCGTGTGGAGAAAATAATGGAGAACAAGCTCTGTGCCTCCCTTCTTAATCTGAAAGCTTCCTGACTCATTTCTGTATTTTATACATTTTGATGCAAAAATTTTCAAGCAAAAAGATGTCTCATTAAGTGTCTGGTATTTTGCATTGACCGACCCCAAAAGTAAGAGTCCAGCAAATTATTAATAGTGTATCTTAATATTTTGTGTGTTTGGCTGAGACTATGCTAATCTTCAATCCAGTAGTCACTCCTTAGCTATGGTCATGTTTTTCAGTTTCAATTACTTATGAGCGACTGTGGTCTGAAAGCATTAAATGTGCAGGTACTGACTTCACACAGTAAATGTTAATATTATATACTGCAAACATGTGCTGAAAAAAAAAAGGAAAGGATCAAGAGATGAGGGGACAAAAAAAGAAATTCAGATGCATTACATACACGTGCCAACTCCTCACAAAGCATGTAAACATTATGCACTACAAATGTATTTATAAAAAATAAAAATAAGTAAATGAGATAGTCATAAAAATGGAAAATTTCAGAAACAAACAATTTAAATTGCATACCATTCCAAATTGTATGGTGGGATCTCGGGCTCCCCTACTTTGTATCACCCACAGGGGAAAATAAAGCCTCCCTCTGTGAATCGTATCCACACTGTGTGTTAAAGCAGTGGCTGTGTCACTGGTCAAACATGCCATTGTGCTGTTATGGTGTGCATGTTCAAGCACTACATGTGATTATTCTGTTGTATCATTATTGGAATTATCTACTGTCTTTCCAATTTTACAAATTAAACTTTATCATAGTATATATTAAGAGAAAAAACACAGTGTACTAAGATCCATCTATGATTTTGAGTACCCTCTGGAGATCTTGGTATTTCCTGTGGATACAAGGGGGACTTAGATAATATCATTCAGCAATACAATCTATAGAACTAAGCACTTCATTCTTGTTTGTAGCACACATTGTAACTCTATTGTCATTGATTCTTGCCATTTTTCAATAGAGTGGAAAAGTGACATATTCCTAAATTTCACTGAGTTACTTTAGGAACTTATGTGTTCCTGGAATTTAATCCAATGGTAGATAAGATTTCCTGAATGTAATCTCTTTGTTCTTCAGGATCACTGAGTGCCAGAACCCTGATCTTTCAATGATCTCTCCTTAAAATTGCTCCAGAAATTGTTTTTGTTAAGAAGCCATGCAGAAAATCGTTTGAACTGATTATGATTGAATGACTCATTTCTCTTTTTATATATATCATAAAATGGCTTCACAATCATCAAATTGTGAAAATTCTTAATTCAAAAGGAGATTTGTGTGTTTTATTTTTTTGTTGACAAATAACTTTTTCTCATGTTACTAAAAAAGGGATCTGCAGTCTGGCTTGTATATTATTATCATATATAATATTATCTTGTAATATTAAAATCATATTGATATGATTTGTCTTTGTGTTACAGCAGGGATTGTACAATAGCTCAATCCACACCTCATCTCACATATTTTGACTATTTAACAACACATAATTGAACCATAAACTGCATGTATTTAAGATGTCCAATTTGATCTTTTTTTGGACATGTAAATTCCTATCAACCCATTATCATAACTGGTGCAACAAACATCTGTCTCTACCACTTGTCCAGTTTTTCTTCTGTTCCTGCTTAATTCCTGCATATATACCCCATTTTCAGCTCTTATGGGTCGAATTATGCCATCCCTCTTCATCTATCGAAGTTTGATTCTGCAGTACTTCGCTCCACTACTTTGGATTTGGACACCGAGTTTCCATGAGGTGATTATGCTGCAGAGAAGCCAATAGGGTGAGCCCTAAGATCAGACAGATGTGGTTAGAACATGAAGAAATTTGAAGGTACAAGAGATGCCAACGGTATGCTTATGTATGAGAAAAGTCATATGAAAGTCGACATTTGTAGGCCAAAGAGAGACCTCAACAAGAAATGAATCCTGTCCACACTCATCTGTCTAAGCATCGCTAGTTCCCTTGTCCTTCTCCGTTACTTGAGAAGCATTTTCTCCATGTTTTGTCTTACTCTGAGCACTCTTCTGCTGACCATACATTTAAAAAAAGATTTCAGTGCCTCCTTTAAAATAATGTGATAGAATAAGATAGAATAAGAACTTTCAGGGAGATTCAGCATAAGAAAGGCCTTAAGTTTCAACAAACCAATAATAAATTTTTTTTGTTCATCCACCAGTGTTTTCTGAGTCTCCAAAGTACTTTAAAAATTTACAAGACAAAATAGTGTGCTACCTATCCAAATCCATATGCAATATCAAGAGCAAAAGTTCTAAAATATACTCTCCTACATAGTTTTTTACAAAGAAAATTATTCTTTTTCAAAGATTAGTTACACTTAAGAGCTCTACAAAGAGAGTATTAAAGTTAACTCATAAGAAGAAAAATTTCTATGAAAACAATCTACATTGCATGAACATTTCTCTTGAAATAAAATGAAAACAGTTTGACAATGAATATTTTAATAAATCTGAAAAACACAAATGAATAGATTTGTAAAATCTATCAAGAATATTATAACTTGTGAATAATTTAGCAATACAACTTTTGCTGCCTTTTCATCAAGGAGCATTGCTAGAAATTTTATGCAGTCTTGAGAGTCATGAAATGAATTGTATTTTCTTCACATTTTTGTTTTTAAATAGAGGCTGTGCTTGCCATAAAATAATGTATTTTGTAAAGGAAGATAAAAAATATTAAAAAAATCTCTAGAATATAGCATAAAAATTTCTTTGTCAGGACAAAAATTAAAATTAAAAATAGGGAGAGAGAGAGAGAGAGAGTGAGAGAGAGAGGCTCCATTTTGTTAATGAAGAAAATCACTCACAGAAAATGAGATATATTCCAACAAATAAATTCAGTAAGACAGTGGAGAATTATAATCTGAATTTGGGTCTTCAAATTTGAATCTATTGTTCTGTCTACATTCTACAAAAATCATAAATGTAATTAAATCTTGATACTGTGAAATCAAAATACACTTATTCATAATATTTACTTAAGCAAATACAAGTTACCCTGATGAATGAAGCAGTTCTTACATAGCCCAAAAGTTTGTTTGAATGCCTTGTCCACTATGCTCATTTTAAACAAGAGAAAAACATAGTAGGTAAGAAATTTATTTTCACTGATACCCATAATCATTTATGTATCAATAACAAGGAAGTCTGCAGTAAATAATTCATTTAAATAAACTATTTGCCACCTAAATATCTGGTTCTTTTTTTTTGAGAGGGAGGTGGCATGGGTGTAACTAGTATGACCCTATGGCCATATATTTGCAGGTTTTGAGGTATCTCTTTTTATAGTCTGGCCATAAAACATTTTAAACTCACAAAAGCTTTTGCATACATTGTGACTAAAGTCCAAATTCTGTGATTTGGCATTTCTAGGGTGGGATCTTGATGCCCTAAACAGAAAATTGAGTAGCATACCCAAGAGTAGGAGAAGGATCAATGACTGAAAAGCAAAAGACAAGATGCACTCCAAAGAATGGGGGACATCCAGTGAGAAGAAGTCGGGGCACTGAGAGGGTCTGGCATTGTTTC
>PVLA01005689.1:0-105637 GCA_004027455.1 Hydrochoerus hydrochaeris
GCAAAACTGTCACTAGAAATTAATGAAGAAACAAGATGCTTCCATGACAAAGAGGAACTGGGGGACTTTGTGACCACCAATCCAACCATAGACAGAATACTGAAGGACATTCTAGAGAGAAAGAGAAAAAAAATACCAGGATTTTAGGAACAGTGGCAGAAAGGCCTCCATGAGTGGGGCAGGAAGTAGAATGAAGGAGAAAACTAGACAAACAGGCAGAAAAATAGCATAGCAGAAATGAGGCAGAGAAGGATAACTAGAAACTCTAACATAGATGGCCTTGATACACTATATTGTTAATAGTGCACCAGGATTTAAAACCCACATTACTTACACTACTCTGCTTAGATGTATTATATTGTTCCAGTCATTCTACCTGTACTAGATTTGAGGACACAGACAGTAATCCCAAAAATAACAGGATATAGTACAGTAATTATCCTTAATTTCCTATTAACTTAATCTAAAGCTCTGTAAAACCTACATTGTTTTACCATGGCTGATCATAATCGAATCTGGTTTGTTGGACCGCGGTTTTGTATTGATAGATTTTATTCAAAGCTGTTATGATTGATAATATCAAGTCTGAGAGTATAGGCAACTGTACTTAAGTTGACAAGATCCACTAGAATATCCACTCTGGTTTGATTATTACTTGCCTTTGAAGTTTTATACTGTCTACAATGTTTTATTTTTACTAATATTGTTATTTACTGCTATACTCAATTATACTGCTATATTCAATTATGCCTGATGATATAGACATTCTATTGAGGATAATAAGAAACAACACAGTAATCATTGTAGATCATCTTGTACTGTGGTTTTTTACGACTTTTTGGTTTCATGTTTTTATAGGAATTTGCTTTGTTTTGTTTTGCTAAGTTTTGTTTTTCCCTGTAACACAGGAAGTAAAGAATACAGGCAGAGATTCATGCATGCATAGCTGTTTACACTCTCACTGTTTGACCATCTATATTGTATACTTATTTTTGTAACTTGAACAACTATTTCTAAGAGGACAATATGTAATTTATTAACTAGTGATTTCTTATTGTTTATCTTTTCTTTGATATTCTGTATTACCTCTACTCTTTACATGCTTTTGTTTCTCTTTAAAGAAAAAAAAAAAAATATATATATATATATATATATATATATATATATATATATATTGTCCAAATTTCAAACTCCAGACACTGGGGCAAACAAATAACTACTTTTGTCCAGCTCACACGTATAGGACAAGATCACTAGTTATATCTAGAAGGAAAAAAGCTAACTCTCCTCTGTAAAGTTTAAAAAAAAATGCCCTATCAAAATAGTGGCTGTTTCCCTTTTAGGTGCTCAAAGAGACAGCCTTTGCCCAACTTCTCCAAGTAAGGACCTTACTTGTATAAACTCTATGCTGCCTGGTACTTGTTGGGTTCACTGTCCTTTCAACACCTGTCCTCACTCAGTCTCTCAACAAGACTATACATAAAGACTAAGGCCATCTTCTTTTTCTGTGGCACTCAACATATTCTTGCCTGCCTGCCAACTAGACATGCATGTACTTTATAGTATCTACTCCCCCTCCCACTCCAGTAGACCTTCTTAATGGCTCCTGGCAAGTTTTGATTCTGATCAAGGTGATAACACTACAAAAACAAAAAGGGGTAATCTGATTTATTTCCTTACTGATAAAATTGGAGATGACAATAGGGATCAGTACAGGGTTAATAAGTGTCATCTACTAACATCACTCATCTACTTCAACCAACTCTCTTTTGATCTTGCTGAGAACTTAACAAATGGCAAATAGCCTGACAGCCCTTCAAATAGATTCACTAGCAGCAATAACCCTACAAAACCAGAAGGGACTAGACCTAAATGCCAAAAAGAGGGAGGCTATGTCTATTACTGGAAAAAAAGAATTGGTGTTTTTATATCAACCATTCTAAAATACTGAAAAAGACAGCATGTACAATAAAATGAAAATCAAACTCCATTGTTTGGCACCTAAGCTCCACTATGTAGTGACTCTACAATGCTCCCCTGATATCAAAAAGCAATGGGTTCCAGGACCCCTGAAGATATTAAAATCTGCAGGAACTCAGTCCCCTACATAAAATGTAATAGTATTTGCAATAGCCTATATACTTAGATACTTTAAATCATCACTAAATTATTTGTAATACCTAAGGCAGTATTACTGCTATAGAAAACATTGTTCACTGTATTTTTTAGGCAACAATGACAAAAACAAGTTTCAATATGTCCACTACAGAGAGTTACTTTTCAGATATTCTCAATCTGTGGTTGGTCAAATTTGAAATGTAAAACCTGTAGATATAGAACTTTAATGCTATAGATGGGAACACTGATTCTCTGACAGATACTTCTCCTGACTTCTACCTTAAATAGACCCCACAGTGGTGGGTCTTGTCTGCTGCCCTGCCAGTGCCCCTCTCAGCAATAAGTAACAAAAACTATGGATGCCTCCACACCCTTACCAGCAATTAGGGCCACCACTGCAGAGTGGGTAGGGGGATGAGACCAGGGGATGAAGAGACAGTATTAGGGCCAGAGTAACCTGAAAGCAAGACAAACTGGAGCTGCAGAAAGCAAAAAAAAAAAAAAAAAAAAAAAAACTGATAAAATCTGATGAAGACAAAAAGACTAACAAGCAGTGGCAAGACTGCAGTTTGCATTTTCTCTGCCCCTTTTGTCTGCCCTTTCAGACTTGTATATTAGCTTTTAAATTCAGATGCTTCCTTGGCAACTTCTTACCCCTCTCCTCTAGTGAGGGCTTTTCTTTGTTCTGAGAAACTACATCCATTTATACCTCACTGTTGTGGTGTCCTGTCATCCCTCAAAACAATAACCCAGAGGGAGAGAGATCTGGTTACACTAGGGAGTTATTTCTTCTTATTTCTACCACATTTTGTTTATGTCTAATAGTTACAATATCCTGATAAACAGATTAGTATGGTTCGAATGTTTGTATCCATCTTCAGAAAAAAATCTTAATTCCTAAATTATAAGAGGCCTCGGTCTTGCTGTGGCAAAAAGACAGAAGTTTCATTTCAGATCTTAACTGAAATTAGGACAAGAATTGATTTTGAGATTTCTGAACTAAATCACAAGGTTAAAGAACGACTAATTATAATTAAACACTTACATAATAAAATATAGAGAATGCTGATATATGTATGTTTCCAAGAATAATAAAGTGATGATTTTATCTTAAATCTGTCATTCCATGTTTGCCATACAGTTTTTTTCAAAATATATTTCTATTGTTTGACATTGATCTCAAATCTTCAATAGTAATGATTAATTTCTTGAAAGGATCCCATACCTTGGCTCTCTTATATAGAGAACCAAATCTACACCAATTTTGTTTTCATTTTTGTTGTTTTGTTTTGTTCTAACTGGGTTCCATAGAAACAGAAGTATATTACAATAGAATGCTGGCAAAAAGGGTGATCCCATACAAAAATAAGCTTGCTTAAGTTTATTTAACAGTTATGCCAAGTCAAACACCTTTCTTTATTGATGTTCTCATCAGCTCCTTTAATATGTTAATATATATTATGTATGGCTAGCAGGGGAGACTAGTTCAACTTCAATCTTATTTAGGTATGATTCCTTTGTTCTTGAAATTTAGATTAGTATCTCCCAACCAAAAAACAACACTTCAATCTCATTTGTCTATAATTCCTTTGTTCTTGGAATTCAGATTAGTATCTCCCAACAAAAAACAAGCTGAGGAAGTCCACTTGATTATAAAAGCAACTACAACAAAACCTTGGTTTGTGAGCTTAGTTTGTTCAAAAAACATGCTTGTGATACAAAGGATTTGTATATCAAAGTGAATTTCTCTATAAGAAAGAATGGAAACTGTGATTTGTTCCACAACCAAAAAATATTCATATAAAAATGATTTTGATACTATAATACAAGATAATAAAAACAAAATATGAACAAAAATAAACAAATTAACCTGCACTTACCTTTAAAAACCTTCATAGAAAATATGAGGGGGACAAAAGAGGGGAATCTTATTTTCTAGGAATCACTGCTATCTGTTAGCTCAATAGAATCTTTTTCTTTTCATGCAACCTTAAGGAAGAACCTAACCAATAACATTTGTTTTTACTTCCTTTTGAGAATGTCATGGAAATGTGACATTGCATGGTTGTTATACTGATCATACTGCTACAGCTTTAGTAATGTGGCCCTTTTTAACAAAATTTTGTGCTATTTCCCTTATTTTACACATCTTTCTAATCTAATTTGAAGTGAGGATTTTTTCGATCTTTTTCTCCTGTTAACCTCTTCCTGTTGGCAGATAATCACCCACATTTGGAAGAGGGGGACTCATCAGCTCAGTTATGTAATATTCAGTGTCACTACTCCTCAATATATTCATTGTAAGACATCACTTGTTTATAAAATTAAAACTTACTAGAAATGTTTTCTCATCTTGTGAAACTATCACAGAACAATTCACTCAGAACACAAGGTTTTACTGTATTGAATTCTGTCTGAAATAACATTTATAAAGAGATGAGCTGGATAGGTCCACAAGGTACTTCATACTCTATTTTTACTCAATAGGCCATTCCCCCATGGCACTTGCCTGCTCGTCTTATTTATTTATTTATTTATTTATTTATTTATTTATTTATTTGAGACAGGCATTATGTAGACCAGATTGGCCTTGAATTCACTTATGTAGCCCATGTTCATGGTGATCATCCAGACTCAGCCTCCTGAGTGGTGCTGGGATTACAAGTTTATACCACCACACCTGGATTGAACTTTATTTTTAAAGACAGTAAGAAAACATACTTTGGTGGCATAGCACCAGGGCAACACTTCAAGGCATCAGCCAGCAAAAGCAGCCAGAACAAAAGCAGGGAGAATAAGCCTCTTTTCCTCCCTTACACTGTATACAATCTACCTCTTGACCCCCTGGGCAGATGTAGCATAAAATCTATGCATCCTTCTCTTGCATAGGATGAGTAAGGCTCTTGGATCCCTGCTGAGTCTGTTAGTTATACTTTTAAACTTCTCAAGTTAACACAATATATCAACCATAACAGTAGACTATGGGCAATAGACACAAAGACAAGTTAACACAATATATCAGCCATAACAGTAGGCTATCCCAGATAGACACAAAAACCAAGAACTACCTACAACTAGAAGAGATCTCTGAGGAACAGACATTTCCCAGAGGAGCCTGGATACTAGTGATAAAGATATCTACCATAAGAAATATGTGAGCATCAATACAGAAAACAAAGTAAAATGAAAAATAGAAAATAGAAAATGAAAAGACAGAAGCAAAATGCAGCCTCAGACTTTACCCAAGCCAGGACAAGTCCAGACCACAGTGAGATACAGGAAATCAGAAGCCACCCACTGGAACTTTTGGAAATGATATCAGCAGAATTGAAAAAACAAGTGGATAACACCATACAAAAAATAATCTCCCAGGTAAAAAAAAAGAAATGATGAACAAAAGATATTAGAGAGAGACAGATTTTAAAAAGAGGAAATTAGGAAAATAATGAAAAGCATTAATGCCCAACATAGGAAAAAAATAGAATCCACAAAACAGATAAAAACAAATTTAAAAGATGAAGAATTCCATTGAAAGTATGCACAACAGATTGAACAAAGGCAAGGATACAGTATCAGATCTAGAAGATAGGATTGCAGTTAGCAACCTTGAAAGAACAGGTATTTTAAAAATAGCAACAGACCATTAAGAATCAATCCAACAGCTAGCTTCAAGGTGAAGCAAAGACAAACAACAAAAGATTGATTGGAGTCAATAAGAAAGCCAGAGTTAGTACCAGTGCCATAAAAAACCTCTTCACAGAATTAGTGGCAGAAAATTTCCCAAACATAGATAAAGAATTTGACATACAAATAAGTGAAGCATATGGAACTCCAAATAGCCATGAAAAACATAAATCTTCACCAAGACATGCAACAATCACGATTCCAAAAATTCATCAGAAGAACAGAATACTAAACATGGTGAAAGAAAAGAAACAAATAAGCTATAAAGGAAAGCCCATCACAATCACAGCAGACTTCTCAACACAAAACTTCAAATCAAAAGAGCTTGGAGTGAGATACTTCAAGTACTAAAAGAAAACAATCTCCAACCCAGACTGACATATCATGAGAAACTATTTTTCAAAATCAATGGAAAAATTAAAGAAATCTAGGACAAAGAACAACTGAAAAAAATTCATGACCACCAAATCAGTTCAAAATTCTTTGAAGGACATTACAGAAAGAGATAATAAAGCTCACAAACACAAGAAGACCAGCAGAAAGAAGCCACCAGGCAGGGCAAACAATTAAATAGATAGGAAAGATAGAAAGCCAACAACAGGAAAATACTACCAGAAGAACAAGCTAACACAAATTATTTATAACCATCAATGTAAATGCTATCATTTCACCAATCAAAAGAAACAATGGCAGAATAGTTCAAGAGACAAGGTGTAACAATATGCTGTGTAAAACAAACACATTTAACTCAAAAAGAAATTCATCAACTGAAAGTCAAAGGGTGGAAAAATAATACTCCTTACAACAGGAAACCAGAAAAGCAGGGTAGCTATTTTATTTGTAGACAATGTGAACTTCAAACCCAGACTAATCAAAGGAGACAAAGAAGGCCACTACATACTTCTTAAGGGAAAATTCCATGAAGAGATAATAATCACAAATATATATGCACCAAGTATCAGTGTTCTCAACTATATAAAATAAATATTAATGGACATGAAAACTCAAATAAGCATTAACACAATATAATGGGGGAACTCAGTGCTCCACTTTCACAAATTGATCAAGTAGGGAAAAAAATCAACACAGAACTATCAGACCTAACCACATTTGTGAACAAATGGACTTAGAAGATGTCTACAGAGTATTGTACACCATAACATCAGAACACACATTCTTGCCAGTTGCACATACTAGCCAAAACAGATCACACACTAGCCCATACAACAATACTTCAGCAAATGCAGAGGAATTAAAATTATCCCATGCATATTATTTGACCATTGCAAAATGAAAATGGAAATCAATAACAAAGAAACAACAAAAATTCTAGAAACATATGGACATTAAATAACAACTTCCTGAATAACCAATGGGTCACAGAGGAAATTAAAGAAGAAATTAAACAATATCTACAATTAAACTAAAATGTAGAAACAACATTCCAGAACTTATGGGATGCAACAAAAGCAATCCCAAAAGGGAAATTTACAGTGGTGAATTCTCACATCAGGAAAACAGAAGTTAAAATAAGCTATTTAAAGTTGAACCTCAAATTTCCAGAACAAGAAGAACAAATCAAATCCAAAACTTGTATAAGGGAGGAAATTATAAAGATAAAAGGAAAAATTAATGCAATTGAGACTAAGAAGAAAATATAAAGAAACAATGAATTGAAAAGTTGGCTTTTTGGTTGGTTCAAATTAAATTGATAAACCATTAGTCAAACTTAAAAAAAAAGGGCAAGGATAATTGTTATCATCACTTCTATTCAATATAGTTCTGGAAACATTAGCCTGAGCCATTAGACAACAGAAAGAAATAAAAAGAATAAGGATAGGAAAGGAAGAAGTTAAATTATCATTATTTGGGCTAGGGATTTAGCTCAGTGGTATAAATGGCTGCCTGATGAGCGCAAGGTCATGAGTTCAATCTCCGGTACAAAAAAAAATTATTTGCAGATGACATAAGACCTCAAAAACTCCATCAAAAGACTGGTAGATTTAATAACAAATTCAGTAGTATTGCTGGATACAAAGTCAGCACTGAGAAATCAATAGCATTCATGTACACAAACAACAAACTCACTGACAGAGAAATTAGGCAAATCACACCCTTCACAATAGCATCCCAAAAATGAAATTCTTAGGAATAAATCTAACAAAGGAAGTAAAAGATCTATACATTGAAAATTACAGTACTCTGAAAAACAGATTCCAAAGGATATCAGAAAATGGAAAGGTATTCTTTGCTCATTGGGTAAGAAGAACCAACATATTGAAAACAGCCATACTCTCAAGATCCTTGTACAGATTTAATGCAATCTCAATAAAAATACATTAGCATAGCAGTTTATAAAAATGGCTTCCTGATTGGCATTTCTTGAGGACTGCACCATGTTGGAACTTGGGGCACTGGGAGAACAGGCAGCCAGCTTGCAGCCCTGGTAAGTGGCTGGAGCCTGACAAGCTGCAGCCTCTCCAGGGTGAGAACTATTGGTGTTTCCTGAGATCTGCACCACGGTGGAACTTGGGGCGCTGGGAGAATAGGCAGCCAGCTGGCTGCCCTGGCAAGCAGCTTTGGGCCTGCCGGTGCGTGGGCTAAGAATCAAACATCCACCTCCCCCCATTAGCAAGTGGGAGCTGGAGGCCTGAGTATCTGTTGGGAGGATGAATGTATGCAGTGTGGCAAGTAAGGGGGATTTCCTTCTACCACCTCTTTGAAGACAAATATGTTTATCACTGCTTTGCTTAGTTGTGATTAATGGTACTGCTGTATTCAATATTCTGTTTTTATAAGTTTGGTATTTCCTTCCATTTTGCTCTACCTGATTGAAAGAACAGCTAATATGACGAGAACAGGATACACTATTGTGCCTATTGCTGTTGTCCTGGTGACCTGCTGTGAGGTTCTGTGCCAGTCTCACTGCATTGTCTGGGATGGCTTTGTTCTGTCTTGTTCTGCTATATTTTACTACCTTCAAAATAAAAAAAAAATAGTTAATAAAGTAACAAAATACCTCCAAAAAACTCCCAACTCCACCAAAGCTGATCCATGGGGAATAGATGAGGAGAAACTCAAAAACAAAGCAACAGAATAATATAAGGTGATTAAAAAGTAAATAACAACAACAAAACAGATCAGTAAGGTACTGAGCAAGCTGAAACATGATATAGCTAAACAGATAATGGACTTAAAAAGCAAAAGGAGGAAAAGAAAGTGCTCCAAAGGATATAACTGCATTTATGTTTAAGTGTGTAGGATTGATAACCATGTTGCTAAGTTTTTATTGGATCATTGAACAGAACAGTTTGCAGCCTCACTGTTTGAATGTCCTCTTTGTATGCTTCAATTTTGTAACTTGAACAACTATGTCTAAGAAGACAATATGTAATTTATCAACTAGTGATTTCTTACTGTTTATTTTTTTCTGAAATTCTGTATTGTTTCCACCCTTTTTTTCTGTTTTGCTTTTTTTCTCTTTAAGTACAATTTAAAAAATATATATTAGTATATCTCACAGAACTTCAGAAAACATTCTTACAATTCCTGTTGAACAGAAGAGATCTAAAATAGCAAAAACAATTCTTGGCAACAAAGGCAAGGTAGAAGGTGCCACAATCAACAATTTCAAATTATACTACAAAGCTACTGTGATAAAAACGGCATGGTACTGGCAAAAAAGCAGACCTGAGGATCAATGAAACAGATTAGAAGATGCAGAAACAACCTCATATACACTTAGCCTTCTTATGTTTGAGAAAGGGGCCAGATGCATTTACTGGAAGATAGCCTCTTTAATATATGAGGGCTAGAAAAACTGGCTTTCTATATGCCAAACAGTAAAACTAGACCAATGTCTCTCACCATGCACTAAACTAAACTTGATACTTCAACTAAAATTGAAATGGATCAACATTCTGAATATTAAAACAGAAACACAAAATCTAGCAGAAGAGACAACAGGAAGAACTTTTGAAGATACAGTTATAGGGAAATACTTCATGAATAGAATTCTGATTAAGTGGGAAATACTACAAAGATTTCAACTGGGATTTCATCCTATTAAAAAGCTTTTGGACAGCAAAAGAAATCACCAACAGAGTGAAACAACAACCCACAGAGTGGGAAAAAACCTTAGCCAATTATTATAGGACCAGTATCTATAACATATAAAGAACTGAAAAAAATCATAACCCCAGATTTAAAGTTCCAATTCAAAAATGACTATCTGAGGTGAATACACATTTTGCAGATGAAGAAATACAAATGGAAAATAAATATATGATAAAATATTCAGCATCACTGGTCATTCATAAGATGCCAATAAAACAACACTGATTCCATCTTGCTCCAGAAAGAATGGCTATTACCAAGAAATCAATGAATACAAATCCTGATAGGGCTATGGGAAAAAGGAACCTTTATCTACAGTTGGTAGGAGTATAGACTGGTGTAACCACTATGTAAATAATTGTGGAGAGTCCTCAAAAAGCTAGGATTAGAGATCCCATTCCATTTAGCTATTTCCCTTCTGAGTATCTTCCCAGAAGATTTAAAAACATCATGTCAATTCCAGGTATCAAATAAATAAATACATAAATCATACCATAGCAATATATGGGTACCAATTTATAGCAGCACAGTGTGTAATAGCTAAATCTTGGAAACAGCTCAAATACCCATCAACAAAATTTGTCTTAAATCTCTTTATGCTTCTCCCATACTCTGTAGTAACTAATTCTGTCATTTACATCTCAAAAATGTAATAAAACTTTTGAGTTCTGTAAGCTCAGTGATTTTTTCAAAATTTTTTACAGAGCACAAAAATTTCTATTACCACAGATCTAGAAGACACATCAGCTGGGCTGTTTGGTTTCATTTTGTTTGGTTTGGTTTGGTTTTAAATCTGGACTGATTTGAGTCATCAAAGAAGGGAAGTTCATACTTATGTAGAAGAATGAAGCTGATGGGGAGGAGAGGCATGTTGTTCTAGACAGACAGACAGACAGACAGACAGACAGACAGAAAATGAGCCTAAATGAGAATTCAGGTGATTAGTTCAAAAGTGGGAACTAGAAGGGTAAGTTGTTGGTCTCTCGAACATTATCACTGAGACCAGTTCTAGGTGATAGGGCCTCAAGTAGGATGACTCATGGGTTAACATGCACAATAGGTCAGAGGCAGTGCAGGTGAAGTACACATGACAGGATCAACAAAGTGATTTAATAGATTCTTAACAACATTAATTGTTAGATGATAAGCTCTACGAGGAAAAGGATTTCTGTTTCCCCAGTGGCAAACTATACTCTTAGCACTTAGAACAACAGTGTGTAGCAAGTAGTAGGTATAAGGTACATTAATGATTGAATGTTACATGGGTTACTAACCTGAAGGATTAATATTCAAGCAAGATAGGAAGATGACCAGGTGTGGTGTTGCACACCTATAATTCCAGTACTTGATGCAGGAGGACTGTGAATTTGAGGCCAGCCTGGGCTACATAATAAGTTTAAGATCACCTTGAAGTAAATAGTGAGACCTTGTCCCTCCCCGCAAAATCAAGTAAGATGAGAAGAAAGAAAGGGAGAATAAGATGACTGCAATTTCACTAGAATGGGAGTCATGAAGAGAAAAAATCTATTATCACTAATATGTTGGTTGGGCTGGAAGACTAAGGAGATTGGTTACGGATTCATTGACTTTGGGTTTGATAAAGCATAGTACTCTGAGATTGGTTACGGATTCATTGACTTTGGGTTTTATAAAGCATAGTACTCTGAATATATTTGAGTGCTTAAAAATACATATTGAACTGAATGCTCAGAAAGCTGTTAGAGATACAAGGCTAAGACTTAAGAAAGTAGTTAGAGATAGAGATAGAAGATTCTCATATTCCTCTACAGAGATTGGTGAGTGAACCCAAGTCATCACAGATATAAAGTTATAAGGGAGCTCTAGGGAACATGCACATTTCCTTATGCAATCTGTAAATGAATCTATGAAACATCCTGAAGAAGTAAAATCTAGAGATAATTTTTAAATAGTACTGACATTTTATTATTTTCTAGCCTGTGGACTAAAATTCTGTCCACATAACAGACTTTCAGTGGCAGAATTCTTGGCTTTAATGAGCCCAGGAAAATTCAAAATACTCAACTTTTCACTCAATACCTAGTGAAAAGTTTTATCCATTACACAGTTTTTTGGTTCCAAAATCTAAAACTTATTTGACTTTTCAAAATGCACTGACTTGTCATATAATGACAGAGGCATACAACTGAATCTTATCTGTTCCTCTTTCTCCAAGCAAAAACAACTGTATATGCTTCTTTTTAGTCACTAACGCAGGAATACAGAAGACATTTCATTTTATGAGATAATAAATAATAAAATGATGATAAAGAGTAAAGTTATCAGTATTTAGCACTTTTGATGCATTATGGATAGATGTCTGGATGATCAATCAGTATACCACCATGCAGTTCACATACTTGTTATAATTAACAGTCACTGCCATTAATATGGAAGGATTGGAAAGGCTGCTGCCCAGATGGCACAATGAGTACAAGATATTTTGAAATGTTTATAAGAAGATAAAGCAAAAGCTACAGTAAAACAGATTACTGGTTTAAATCACTGGTAATAATTGACAGTTTTAACATTTTACTTGTAATTCAGATCCTCATGATGGGTGTCCTAGTTTGGGTGCCAGATAAATGTATTTAAACTGGGTGGCTTGTAACAGTACATAGTTTCATAGGTTTGGAGGCTGGAAGCTTGAGGTTAGGGCTCAAGCACAGTCTAGTTTTGGTGAGAATTTTGTCCCAAGCTGCAGACAGCTGTCTTCTTATATCCTTAAGTGGTAGAAAGAAAAGATGAGAGAGGTGTCTCTGGAGTCCTTTTTATAAGGACATTAATTTCATTTATAAGAATTTTACTCTTATGACTCCATCACCCCTCATAGACCCCATCTCCTAATACCATCACACTGGGAGTTGAGATTTCAACATACAAATTTGGTGGGTGGGGAGGGATGAGCACATCTTAATTCAATGCAAGTGGTTCTCTGTAGCTCTGGCTGGTTCCTCTCGTACTGGGACTCTTATATGTTGTGTAGTACAATAAACAATTTCCATTAGGAAATAGAAATGAAAAAGTGAAGCACTGGATTTGCATGACTGTGAAAAACTGATGAATATGCTTTCTCTGTAATAAGCCTGATGTCTTTATAGTTACTGTTACTGTCACTACACTTAACCTTACAATGGGATCTATCTCTGAAAGTGAGTTCAGGTATGAAAGAGCATTGAATCTGCTAGGAAAAATGATGACTGGTATCCTGAAAAAAAGGTTTCAGTAGTCCACATTCTATATACACCTGGGGAAAAAGTTCTGATTTTGGGAAACCAGAATCCTGACAGTGGAAACTGGAAATGACTGTAATTCCATTTCAGTTAGCAGCTTGAATCCCATTTACAAAAGGCCCAGCAGGACTTTATATGAGTCTTATTCAACTTATTATGCTTTTAAACATTTTCCAGAAATGTCCTATGAAGTTTCTTTCTTTGTTTTTCCCCTTGGTACCAGGAATTGAACTCAGGACCTTGCGCTTGCCAGGCTTCCTGAAATATCATACTCAAGACTAAGACATTATTTTTTCTGTTTCTCTAAGTTTTAAATTCCTCATCTGGAAAATGGGGATAATGGTAGTTAGCACACAGGGCTGCTGCATGTAATACTACAACCTTCATAAAATAATAGGTATAGCCTCTGGTGGGGCTATAAACATGAGTTCATATTTGTGCCTTTACAATGACAGTCCCTTTTTTTCTCTCTCTCTCTCTCTCTTTATCCTCTGCTTATCGTCAGTAATTGCAAAAAGGTGGAAAGGTCTGAGTGAGCACAGGTAGCAGTTCTGGTGGAATATTCAGCATCGACCTTGTATTCCATTAGAGTAGCTCAGTCTGACAAGCAGCCTTCATAAACATCCTTGTGGTAATATAGGGATTTCTGCAAGTTTGGCAGTAGATGAGTTTCTTTAACTCTGAGGTTGAGACTAATAGATATCTAAAACAGCGTTCCTGTCAAGGTTCTGATGATAATGGTGCAGACATCCCTTCACAATATTAGTTTCTGTCACCACTACCCAGAAAAACAACCAACTCCCCTTTCTCAACATGGAAAGCTCAGTTTGACATGTTACTAAGCACTAACATGACAGATTTCCTAAAGTTCAAAATGCTTTAGGAAACCTATGTTCTTTTCAGTTACAAAGATAATAGGTACTTTTTATGAAAAAAATCAAACATTGAGAAATGTTTTTAGAAATACTCATAAGTAAAAAGGTAAATCTGGCTCTATTACCCACAGAAGAGACAAAGGTGCAGGCTAAAAATATTAAGCATAAGTAACAGACTACATAAACACCCAGCATAATAAGGGTACCTGTATTACTTTGACAAATGGTCAGTCATGGGACTGGAATACAAATGAGAATGACTCCACAGTCATATAGGAAGGGCAGATATTACCCTCTTCTCCTGGGAGACAGGAACAGGCCATAAACAGAAACAAGAGACCAGACATCTCACCCCAGGGATCAGTGAAAAAGAGCTCTGGGAAAGCTGCTCCATGATTTTGGAGCCTGGCCGCATAAGACTCTAAGAGTCCCCACCTTGTCTCACTGTGTACAGGCAGCTGCTCTGCAACTACGATTCCTTCCTGTGTTGACAAGGTCACCAGAAGCCAGATGAAAGATCCTATGAAAGATCCTATGTTGTTTTGCCACTACCTCCTCCTCCTCTTCCTCCTCCTCCTCTCTTCTAGGTTGCCTTTTGGCTTGACGTCAAAGTGTCCTCTAAGGAGGAAAGTTGAAGAAGTTTAATTATGGGTTTGAAATTCAAATCCCAATAAACTTTGTATATTTTATAGCAATCACCAAATTGCCCTCTAAAAAGGAAGTACCACTTTAAATGTTCATGAATAATTTTCTGACACCTTTTGACAGAATTGTATCTCATTAATCTTTTTAATTTTTGTCAATCTTATGATTGGACACTGAGGCTGATTACGAAAGAACACTGATTATGAAAGGACACTGAGATTTTTGCACATGCTTATGAACTATTTGTATTAGTTCTGTAAATTGTTTGCTTATGGCCTGTCTTATGCACTTTCCTCTTGGGACAAAATATCCAACATCCACAATTTAAAAGAGGAGAGGTTTATTTTGGCTCACATTTTAGAAGCTCCAGTCATTGCATAGTTGGTTAAATGGTGAGAGAGGCTGGGTGGATGAAAGCTGCTCATGTCCTGCTAGCCAGGAAGCAGCAAGAAAAGAAGGCCAGCCAAGGAGAGACACCCTTCCAAGGCATGCTCTCAGTGTGCCGCATCTTCTGCTCAGATCCCTAACCTAACATCAAGGCAGCTATACCTCCCCCATAATTCAGTCATCTTCCAAAAGCCCTGCTTCTGAGTGCATGACAGTTTTGGGGATCATGCTTCACCTAAACCATAACATAGCCTGTCTTATTTTAAAATGGGTTACTTTTTTATAGATTCACAGAAATTCTTTATATATCCTGGATATTAACTCTTTTAAAAATAAAGTTGCCAGTGTTGCTTAATTGCTGGTATGTTTTCCACCATGTAAATGTTCCCCATGCTTATATGTTTGGAACATGTTTATCCCTTGACCCTGGATTACCTTCCAACCTATGGGAGAAGCTAAATATAGACCAGGAGACTCATCTCTGAACCTGATAGGAGTGGTGGGATATAAGGATGCCATCATTTGTGACATCAAAATAAACTTCTTTGCAGACTTAAATTTCTTTTTTATGAAATGGTAATCCTGGGAAAAGCTCTCAATGGGTATGTAAAATATACTAGGACCTTGCTCTGAAGTGGAGATTGTGAAGAAGTATGGTGCTGCTTGAAAGAACATAACTGATTTTTATTAAGTTTTTTCAAAGTTAGGCAGAGTCATAACCCTAAATCAGGATTTCCAGTTGTCAGACACTATAATTTATTCTTTTTGAGGTGAACATGTTCATTAAACAGTTGCTCACAGGAGATTAAAAACCCGAGACTGCTACAAGATTGAGCTGCAGAATCTTCACCATGACTCAGAGGAAAGGTTGTACATAAACAGGATTAGGTTGGTCAAGTTTAGAAATTCAGTTAAAAAAAAAAAACAATAATAAAGGATGACCTGAAATAGAAGAAGGAAGCATGGAAGAGAGGGAAAAAAGAAGAGAAGACAAGAGAAGGCAAAAGGGAAGGTGAATATGATCAAAGCATGATATATGCATCTATGAAAATGAAAATCCATTAATTTGTACAATCAATATGCATTAATAATTATGATTAAAAACTGACCAACTTCAAGCCTTGAGGAATGTTAAAGACATCCAGCATGTAGGACCTGCTTTCAAAAATCTCATGTTTTTGTCCCAAATACAACCATGTGTCTACATAATAATGTAACCTCAGTTTGTTCAAAATAATATTACACAGATCAAAAGCATGTTAAAGACTTAAAGAATTATTTACTCATAAGGGTAGGGTATAAGAAAATAAAGCAGATTCTTGTCACTTCATACAGTAGCTATCTGCTACCCTGGGGTTCACCAAGTAATCTGCTATGACTTCCCTGCTGAGAGGACACCCTTACGAGCAGGTCTCTTTTCCTAGGAGTAGACATTCTTAATATCAGCTCACCAGGAAAGGCTGTACTTGGGTCAAAACATGAGATTTTTGAAAGCAGGTCCTACATGCCGGATGAGGGAGAAATACTACATTCTTTCTGAGCATGTGAGTACACAAGTACTGAACAACACCACAGGATAGTGTAGGAAACCTGGTTTTTACCTGTCATTGTATACAGAGACCATATCTCACAACACAATTCATTTTATTTCAAATTGTTATCAAGAACAAGTCTAGCCATTAGGGCAATACTATATGAACACTGCCTCAATACTATGACCTCAGAGGACTTTGCACTACAAAGTGTCCCCTCTGCCTACGTGACTCATCTTTCTTACCTATTAGAACAAATCTACAAAAGGACTGAGATATACATTATATATTTAGACACATATAAATATATATTATTATATGTAATTATATATTTATATTATGAAAACATTTTTCCCAAAACAATTACCAAAAACATGAATACAGAGGGGACCAACAACCTATAATTCCATCACCCTGCTTAATCCTTTGTTAGCTTCCACTGAAAAAATTTCTTGCTAGTAGCAACCATGTGTCTACATAATAATGTAGCCTCAGTTTTTTCAAAATAATGTTACACAGATCAAAAGCCTCTGCCCAGAAAGTTCCATAATGGTGGTACCCTGGAAAGAAAACTGATTTTGATTGCTGGCACTTGCATTTGAATCACAACTTCAAGTTTTTCATTTCTACCACATTATTCTGGCCTGCAGAGTGGGTCAGAGGGCAGCCAACTCATTCTGAGCAATGACTGATACTTCTTTGTGTTATTATAAATCTACAGTTTCCTTCCTGAGTTGACATAGTTTTGTGACAGGAAGTGTGTCAAGTATTCTGTCACTGTTTTAATTCTGCTAATAACCTCTAAAATACATGGTATTGTCTCCCTTCACATTGGACAAAATGAAAGCACTCCCAGGCCCTTGCCTAAGGTCAAACAGCAGGAGCAATAGTAGTCCCACTAATTTAGGGGAAAGGTTGTCCCTGCCTTTCTCCAGTGAAGGCATGAAACACTGCCATACTCTAAGAATAGTACATGACTTCTTCCCTTCCGCACATTTCTTTACAGAATCAAAAAGCCCCAGAACTCAGAAGCGATGAGAGGAAAAACATTTAATTTTGAAGAATATAAACAAGGGAAGGACAGTGGACAAAATCTGTGTGGATCATGTCAAAGGTAATTTGTAGAAAAGGCAAACATGAATAATTTCAGCCCTTTCAGTGTTTTGATTACTAAAGGTCAGGATTATAACAAGTCTTGAGTCTTAGGGCCTTTGTTAGAATTAAGATAAAAGCTGGAAGGCTGATCACAGATGAAGTACTTTGTTCAGCCACTTTGTTATGCCACTTTGTCAGCTTTGAATTTGTCCCATGTCCAAAGTCAGGTCTCCTCTGGTGTAGTCATTTGATGGCACATGATTATGTGCTCAGTGCCCAAAAGCTTGGGGCTGTGAATTGAATGTCTGAGAGACAATGAGTTATGTGAAAAGCACAGAAATTTAAAAAATATTCAGTCATCCAAGTATGAGGACATTATTAATACAGTAGATTTTTTCCCGAGAGAAAGCTACTTTAACAAGAAAAAAGGAAGAAAAATTTAAAAGCACGTTTGTCCTTGAAGCCCGGAGCCTGGGAAGTGCGGCTCTCCGAACGCTCCTCCCCTCGTGCTGGGGACCAAACCGCGCGCGGCACCGCGCGTGGCAGCCAGTCCCGGTGCCACTGCTCTGGCGCCGTTTCCTGCCGCCCGCCTGTGCGGCGACTGGCGGGGACCCGGAGCACCCGCCACCCCTCACTGTAGCTCCTACAGTTTTCCTGACTAACAGGGCGAGATGGGAGTGTCTTCTTGGCTGTGGAAATCGATCCTCCTACCTCGTCCTGAAGCCACCCGCCGTCTTTCCTCGGCCCTCCCTTCGCGGTGATTTTCCTGTCCGGGGCGCGCGGCCGGGGCGTGGGGCTGCTGTCCGCCCCGCGAGAAAGGTAGGGCCTCCTCGCCGCCCCGGGGTGGGAGAGCCCCGCCGCCGCCGCCTCTCTTTGCATTGCACCTTTCGGGGCGAACTCGGGGCGGCCGCGGAGCGGGAGGCGCTGCGCGCAGTCTCCGCGGATCCAGGAGCGGGCGCGGCGCGCGGCGTGGGGGCCGCGGGCTCCTCGGACCGGGGCAGCGCGGAGGTCCCCGGCTCCCGCCTCGCCAGGTCTGGAAAAGCACTCGCGCCCGTGCCACCCTGTTCCGGCTTCCGCCAGGCGCGCGGCTCAGGGACCCACTGCTACGGGCGCCGCGGGCGGGCGGGGAGCAGCCGGTTTGGCCGCGGAGCCCCGCAGCCTCCGCAGTCGTCGCGCCTGGGCCTCGGCGGCGGGTGACTTTCTCGGGCCGGCTTCGCCGAGGGGTTGTGCGGTCGCGGAGAGGGAGACTGGGGATGTGGGGAGCTTGGTTCCGACCCAGGTCCTGGAGGCCTGGCGTCTGTTCCGACCAGACCTTCAGGCTTTGGCGCCTCCGAGGCTGAGGGCTGGGAGTGGTGGACACGCGCGCTAGCGGACCCACGCCGCCCGCCAGCCCCGGGGATCGCTGCAAACGCTGGCTTCCTGCGGCCTCGGGGCGCTGGAACCCCCGAACCAGTGGGGTGCTCGGGGGCGACGCCGAGAGGCTTGCCCACCCTCCCACTGCTGGAGCCGCCCAGAAGGACCAGAGAGGCGAGTAGCCTCGCCGCCCGCCCTCTCCCGGCTGTGTGCTCCGGAGGCCCGGAGGATGTGGTCGGGGTGCGCTATTGTTTGCTTGTAAAAGGGTTTGTACTCCTGGAGGGGACGGGGGAGGATTCGCGGCTTTCCCCGAAATTTTTTGAGAAATCTGTCGTCCTGCCATAAGACAATTAAACCTAGCAAAGCAGGCGCCGAGGCTATTGCGAACGGCGTAAGAAAATGCTATATTTGGACCGCTGTGAACTTTTAAGATAAGGTGGAGAAGAAACTTATCATTTTGCGGTTTTTGGGTCGCGGGGTCCTGGCGACTTAAGCCCTTTTCCAGTGTGCTGTTATTTTGGCATAAAGGAGAAATCTATAAAAAGCGACTTAAAGAACCTAAAAGGAACACAAAATACTTTTTTTAGAAACTTCCGTAGAAATTAGAGAAGGGGGATCTGGAGGAAAACAAGCTGGAGAGGGAGTGTTGTTCTTCACAGGCAAGGTTTAAAACTTGTGAAGGGGTGGGGCTGGGGAAGCCATAGCAATATTAACCTATCAGAAGCCACATAGATTCCAAGTTAACACGTCTTGTTTGCTTTAAGAGGATTACAATATATAGGAAGATGGGAACTTCCTATCAGCTGGAAGCTCTTTCTTCTCTTGGTTGAGTGCCCCTTGCCCAGGCCTCAGAATCCTTGCTCAGAGCTCCTGTGACCGCCTTTATTTATCCTACCCGCCTTTATTTATCCTACCCAGAACGTTTAATGTTTCTCCAGACTTCCTCCGTCTACTGCAGATCATGAAACATTTTATTTACAGGAAAATGTAAAATAAGTATTTGGAAAGGTCTGATCAAGATGCCAGGTCATTTCTCAACTTGGAAAGAATACTGATTTAGCATTTGTAAATTGGGTTGTTTTAGTTCCTTTTTCTCTTATTAAGGAGTGCTTTTTGAATCAAGATCTGGTAAAAAGTCGTCCTTAAATTGTTAGTGTGTCTCTAATAAGGCTGACTGCCTTAAAAGCACTTTACATAATGACCACTTTGTTTTAAAAGTTAGAGAAAGTGTATTATCTTGCCTGGCTTTATAAAGTGAATGGGAAGAGTGGTCATTGATTGTCTGGAAGGAATTTACTTGAAAACTCTTACACAATCTCAGACTGCAGGATGTCTTGATTTAGTACTGCAGTTAAATGAGAATGCAATTTTGACATTTCAGTACATTTATTGGAAATATTTAATTTGTGCTTCTGTCCCAAATCAGTAAGAAGAAAACTTTGAGCCAGAGAAGTATAGACAGTATTGATAAAACCATGCCATTAAGAGACATACCATGAAACTAGTCAGTCTACCCCAAGGCTGGGGTGCACATCTATAGTCTCAGATACTCCGGAGCCTGAGACAAGAGAATAACAAATTTGAGGTCAAGCTTGGCAATTTACTGAGATTTTTGTCTCAAAATCAAAGTAAGTAAATAAAAAGGCCGGAATGTAGCTTAGTGGTACAGCCCTTGCCTAGCATGTACAAGGCCTTGATTTCAATTCCCAGTACCACAGAAATATAAATAGTGTAAATAAATAAAAATCAGTCTCTCCCTTGTGAAATTATAATCCTCTAGTTTCTGATTCTAGAACTCAGTGATAGAGGTCTGAATTTCACAGTCATTTTCATCTGTTGTTCTGAATCATGGAACAAAAATGAATAATGCCATGCTTCGTACATTTCCCTGGTAACTGTGCAGACTGACAGTGGCATCAGTGAGAACTATGATTTCAGTGAAGATTGAGGACCAAACATACATTTAATGTGCATTGGTAGATGTTTACTGAAGTGAAAGAAGCATGGAATTATACATATGGTACCCACCATGATCCCACGTATGCTTTTATATGCCATTTCTTTCTTTAATCTTTCAACAAGTCCTGGAGACAGGAACTTTTAGCCCTGTTTTATAGCTAAAAAACTATGCCCTAAATTAAGCAATTTACAATGGATTAAAGATCTGTGTCCACTGTGTCATTGTATCACAGGAAGCTTCCATAGCATATTTTCTTCAAAAAATTTTTCATTCCTTGTGTGTCCATTTCTTTTTTGCCTTACACATGTACACACACAATTTATAATTGCCTTGATTTGAATATACTTTCCTAATTACCTCTCAAGCTGAGCTTCTTAAACAGGTTATTTGTATCCACTGCTTCCTTTTCCTTTCTTTAGCTTCAGACTATCACTAATTAACTTCTGTCTTCCGTGCATCTTTGATGTGCTATTTAGATGTGCTGTGTTGGCCAATCCAGGAGGTTAGGCTATCTCTAGTGGTTTGCATCTCAAAATTCTTTTCTTCCTGAATGTATTTTTAGTAATATCCCTACTCACCTTTTAAGGACCAGCTATATCTTACCTGACAGAAGTCTTTTCAGGGCTATATTGCCATGTCACATAAACCTCTTTCTCTTGTCTATCCCAATACAATGGATAATACATCTTAGTTCCAAATTAACCCATATGCTACTTAACGTATATATTTGATTTGGAGTGAGCTTTTCAGATGCAATAGAATATATATACCTTGGGCGTCACATTTTCAGCAGCGTACTGTATTTATGCTTCCATGTTAGGTTGTCAAAAATACAGTTCCTGCTTTAGGGGTAGCAGACACTCTGTCCACTGACAGTGATACCTTAGCAGAAAATCAGCCAATGTGTCTCATACTTGGTCAGGAACCTGCCTTCTCTATGGTCAGGTTAAGAATGGTTGAGGGAGTGATACTATGGGGATTCCTAATGAGAGTAAGAGTGTTATGGATTAAAAACTGGTGGTCAACTTAACACCAGCTGTATTACATCAGCAGGGTACTGAGCGTAGATGTTCCACCTGAGGAAAGTTGCCAGCATAAATAGAGACGTGGAGAAGGAGAAGCTGTCATGTTAGTGCTTCACATTAGTGTGTTAAGGCATTAATGTGTTGAGGTGTTGTGGGTTTGCCTACGTGTTGCTGTTTGAACCATTGGTTCTCCTGGAGAAGCTCTAGTCCTTACATCAAGCATTGCTTCCTGGCTCCAGAGGGGAAAATGTGTGCTGTTTGGTCTCCAAGATGAACTTGTCAGGCTGGCTTCCTGGCATATACTTGACTGTGCTTATCATCAGAGGAGCTCGGGCCTCCGTGTGGCTGAGGATGGCTGTGGTGCTTTTCAGGACAGCCCTTGTCTTTTGTTGTGAGTGTGACTTCTTGGCTCCAGCATAGAAACCTCAACCTATCAGTACAGCTCCTTTACCCTGCTAGCATAGACTTTCTGGCTTCCACTGCTGATGTTTGGGCCTTCCTAGCATGGATCCGTAAAAGAGACTAGTGTGAGTCCTTCTTGTGGGCTCTAGACCTCCAGTTGGACTCCTGGGAGGTATTGTCATGAGTACTGGGTCTTCATCTGGACTCATGTGGGACATTGCTGTGGGATTCAGGCCCTTGGCTAAACATTCTATGACTTTAGCATTGTGGATAGATTTCCTGCATTTTCTTGTGTTATCCCTGGGTGACCATCATAAAAATAATATTATAAAATCTATGTCCTTATTCTAATTGTTCTCTGCACAACCCTGACTACAACAAAGGGATAGTAGGATCTGCTTTATTCCTCATGTCTACATTTCTTTTCTTGGAGAGCTTTTGGTCATACAAATAGGAATGGTTAGCTTGTCTTTTACTGCCACAGTCTTTTGGTCTGATAGTAGGAGCTTTCTTCTTCCAGGACTGTTGAGAAGGGGGCAAGGAAAACAACCAACCGTTAGAAAAATTTATCATACATACTGAAAAGTTGAGTAAAAATGTTCCCTTTTTTCTTTTCCTCTCAAGTACCCCAACCTAGGATAAAGTGTGCCAAATGATATTATTTTGTTCACTAGTATATAATACTGGACTTTGAAGAGTTTTTTAAACACTCTTTATCTGATTTGAACCTGAAAGATCTTTATATAATGAGAGTAGGCCTCTAGATAAGGTACAACAAAGCTGGAGATTGTGCAGAAGTTGTAGGGTTACTCTCACTTTCCATGGGTTGCAGGCCTCCAGTTGATATGGCTGTGGGTGACTATGGTGGGATGTGGGGCAAGAGTGGGGCAGACATTGGTTTCATAGTGGATTTGGGTGACTTTCTACATCATCATTCATTATGTGGGACAAATTTACAGCCAGTAAATATTTACTGGAAATCCAGAAAATAACAGGAGATGTTCTGGGCAACATGGAGCATTGTATGAAAGTGTTGAACCAGATAGACTAAGCTCTTGCTTTTGTAATTTATGTTTCAATGAGAATCAGAGTCAATGAATGGGGTAGAATGAAACGAAAAGCATATTTCTGATACAATGAGTCTTGGAAAAGCAGTGTAATGTGGAAATGTATTAGGGGACAGAGAAAGCTAGAACAGTCAGAGAATTTATCTGAAGAGATGATACTTGTGCTAAAATATAATCGATGGAAAAGAGCCATTCAGGTGAAGAGTAGCAGTAAGAGCATTCCAGGCAGAGGGAATATATTTGCAAAGGTCCTAAGGCCTGAATGTAGTTGAGGTGTTGGAGAAACAAAAGGTAAGTGTATGGAAAGAGTTGAAGCAGAGTGCAGAAGGGGCATGGCAGGAAGAGAGATAGAAGAGAGGCAGGTTTTGAAGGCTTTTCAAATCTTGGGAATGAGTTAGAATTGTATTATAATTAAAAATGGAATGACTCTGGAGACACTTAATCAGGGACTGGCTGACACTTCAGTGGACAGTGGGCTACACACACACACACACACACACACACACACTTTTACTCTCAGTTGGCCTTTTTTCTTGCTCATTGGGCATCACTGATTTCCCCTCTATGTCCTAGGCCTGTGCACTGGGACAACCACACACAAGAGCAGAGCTCAGAGGACTCTGCAGTATTCCTGGATCCTCTGCAATAAGCCAGTACACCTGCTTACTTCATCTGCATGCATAAAAGATTTGATTTCTAGCTCTGATTTCTTAGCCACTTTTTAGACCAAATTATCTAGTATTCCATGAAGTCTTTGGGTTGGCTTCTAACATCTGAAATTAGATACCAAAAATTGTCTAGCTAAATCAAGTCACAGTTGGTATTAATTTTCAAGACAATCACTGTTGTAAGAAGCAATATTCTAAATAACCCAAAGGCCTTGCTTCTTCCTGATTCCTGTTTCTTTTCACTTTAAAAATTTCTTGGTCATCTGTCACTGGAGGTACAGGCTGTTTATAGCACAGTTTTAATGAAAATGTATAGGACTCATAATATTTGTCATGGGCATTTACTATGTGTGAGAATTTTGTCTTTATATGATATTGATGGAATTAGGGTACTGTAGCAGAAAATTACATGAAATTTATTATTTCTGATAAACTAGTAGTGCTGATTTATCAGAAATGAACTGAAATTCTAGCATTGGGTCAATTAATCTTTGATTCCAGTATGTCTCATCATCAGAAATATATTCTTGTCTGGAAAAGACTAGAACAGTTTTTAGAGAGGAAATTGTTTTGGTGATTGTTTGACCTGCTTATTTCTTAACTTGCATACTTTGCTCAACATTGACTTTTTGTATTCATTTCATTCAGATTGATTAGCATAAAATATACACATTTCTGTTTGAGAGGGCAGTGATGATAGCTTATAGATTGGAAAAGTATTTGTCGGACAACTCCGTGTCCATTGATTGGCTTGCAATGCTAATGTTTTTGTAAGGTTGTAACATTGTTACAGTGCACATCATTCATTTTTATAATTATTATATCAGCTTGTCATCTCAAAAACTTTACCTATTGGAGAAAAAAGTTCATTCCGGTAGATTTTTGTGTATTAAAACCCCAGGGAAATTTTTTTTCTTTCTGCAAAATTATATCATGCTTATGCTGACAAGGGGGAGATTGGTGTATGTCAGTTGATAGATATTCTCAAATGTATTTTCACATAAGGCATACTTTGGGTACATTTTGTAAGTTTCAATCTGTGGTAACCTGGGTGAGGCTAGTCCAGTTAATGGCTGTGTTGCTGAGAAAATAAGTATGCCATGAGTGTGTATAACAAAATTATTTCCTTCTCTAAGGGTGCAGCATCTTTATGTCCATTGTTTTGTATACTTTTTTTCAAGTGCTTTCTAAGTCCAAGATTTCATTAAATTCCAACCACTTTGTATGGTATTTCTTAGGTTTATATTAGCTATAATTTAGGCTAGTATAATACACAAATAAATGTTGGGGGATAAAAATTTGTCCTTAACAAGGCTGCTAAGCACAGAGGAGTCAGAGAGAAACTCATGACTGAGGAAAGGGGAGTGAGGAGAGCTGTAGGCCCTTGCTGAGAATTGAAGAGTTTCTCATAGAGAATGATGTCTACAGCAACAATCCTCAGTGTGGTGTATTCACATTTTAAAAATTCTGTGTAAAAATCTACACAGCCTGGAGTCCTGGAGCCCTGGAGCCTCACAGGGCATTAATGTGGGCTGTTCTTTGACACTCAGGGCCTTTCTCTTTCCCCTTCACAACCCATCCATGCCAGATTATAATCATTATTCAGTTTTCAGGTTCATGAGCTATCACTGCATGATCCTGAAAGTTACCTAATTTCTCTGTATCTGACTTTCCTTGTCTGTTTCCCCTGTTCTGCAAGAACATGATGTTATAGAAACACTGTGTTTTTATCATTGATCTGATTTCTGAATAATGATTATAATCACTGACTCACTTTCACCTATGCCATCAGATTTTAGTTCTCTGAAGTATTAGCCTAATGTTTTTGACCTCTTGGTAGAGATTTCTTCTTAGAATATATTCTGGCATAAATGTTTCAGCCAGTACTAGAAAAGGAAATCTCAAACACTTTCATTAAAATGTTGTGTAACTCTTTAATATATGAGTTCTTAATGTTACAGATCAGAGGAAGCAGAGATAGAGAATATGTACATTTTTTTGTGGTCAATATAAAGCCAAAGATATATAAGACCTGAGAACATAGCTCTTTTTTTTTTCTTTAAATTTACCAACTCCTTTTTGTGGATAATTTCCTGCATTTAAAATTTGGAAAATAGTTTATCTAGTTGCATTTAGATGGGAGCAGTAAAATTATTATCCAAGCATTTATGTTGGATGTGAATAATTTTCAGTTGCTTTCCAACAAGACCAACTCACTTCACTTATAATTTTATTCAAATTGCTAGAGTATAATAGTTGTGAGACCTGCCTGTTATAAATGATGAAATAAAGGCTACTGTTTTCCAAACACTTTTGATATTTTGAATCAGTACTTTAGGTAAATGTCAAAGAAATTTAGCTAATTAGTCTTGTTTTATCCCAGCTGTGGTATAAATAAATTAAAACTGCAATTGAATTTTTTGAAACCAACATGTTAAGAGATAGCTGTGCTTTCTGGTCATGAAGTAAATCTTTGACAGACATTGAATTATTTAGAGCACAAATCTGGTTCACTTATAGTTAAAAAAAATAAAAATAGTAGTATTATTAATTTGGTAGGTGGGCCTCTTCTGCTTTAAAAGTAAAATAATCGTATTCTTATAAAAATCTACTTAAGCTCTATGCCTACAAACATCAATGTTGCTACATAGGTACCTTTCATAATAACATTTATCAAGCATGATTTACATTATGGAATGCTTTTTTGTCTGCTCAGAGATCCAGAGATTTTCTCTCACTAATCATTGAAATTTTCTGCCACCTGAAGTTAGCTTTCTTTTTCCTCTTGCATTTAATCCTGGAGCCCTGGAGTGTCACAGGGCTTTAATGTGGGCTGTTCTTTGACACTCAGGGCCTTTTTCTTTCCCCTTCACAACCCAAGCATGCCAGATTATAATCATTATTCAGCTTTCAGGTTCATGAGCTATCACTGCATGATCCTGAAAAAGTTACCTAATTTCTCTGAATCTGACTTTCCTTATCTATAAACTTGAAGTAAGGTTCACAGCACAGTTACGATGCTGATTAAAAAGAAGATTTGTCAGCTATCCCTTTACTGGTACAGAATACCTGGCATCCACAATTTAAAGGAGGAGAGATTAGTTTTGGCTGATAGCTTCAGGGGATGCAGTCTATAATAATTTGCACTAAAGCAGAAACATCAAGGTGGAAAGCCATGCCAGAGCAAAGATGTTTAGTTTAGTGTGGTCAGGAAGTAGAGCAGGGGAACAGTGTTAGGCAGGGTGGAGGACCAATATAGAGCCTAAGGTCATGGCCACACCAGAAGTATGCTTTACCGGTCACATGGAGGCTCCTAAACCATACAAACTGGCACAAGCAAGCTTATCCACTATATTCTATCCCTTTTCAGTTTGACACCCAAATGCATATCTTCATACCATACTCAATCTCTAACCACAGTAGCAAGTCAATAATTCCACCTAATGTATTACAGCTATTCTACATACAACCTACACTGCAAAAATTCCTTCCTCAAATTCTCAACAGTCCCACCATTTTTCAAAGTCTCTTTGGAGATTCAAGACAAATTCAGTTCTGAACCTTTGTACTCCAAGATACAATGGCATGGAGTAAACATTCCCATTGCCAAGCAAGAACAGAAGAATAGGAAAGAATTGGGCCAAAGCAAGACTGAAACCCAGCAGGGCAAACATGCTAACCTTTAGCTCCATGTCCTGCATCAGAAGCACCTAGTGGTAAGATGTAAGTTGTGGAGGGCTTGAGTGGCACCATCCAATAGCCTCACCAATTGGAACACACACAGCCTTTCTCTGGGCTGACTCCACTCAGCCTACAACTTTCCTTGGTAGACATTTCACATTTTTGACATTTCTGACTTCTTAGTATATCCATTGTTCCTTTGGCTTCATTCTCACAGCTTTAAATGCTGCCCTCTCACTAGTGTCCTAGACTTTCCTTTGAAGTTTGGGTGGAAACTTCTTTGTTCCTACAACTCTTGCATTCTGCTTAGCAGTAAAATCAGCATCAAACCAGATGTGGTGGCACATACCTGTATCCCAGCATTTGGGAAGTGGAGGCAGGAGAATCGTTGCAAGCTTGAGGCCAGCCTTGGCTACAAAGTGAGCTCAAGACCAGCCTAAACTACATGGCAGGGCACTGTCTCAAAAAACAAAACAAAACAGAAAAACAATAAACCAGCATCAACTACATGGATAATAGCTACATCTGTCACCAGCACTGACAGTAGCCAACTGCCTCTCCCGCCTTTGAACCATGGCAACAAAGCCTCTGGGTGCCTGGATGGCTAAGCATGATGAAATGAACCATGGGAAATCAATTCCCCAGGTAGCCATTTTTGAGTGAAGAGCCCAGGACCTCTCCTCAAATGAAAGCTTTATGCTTTGGCATTTGTGAGCCAGGTGTAGGGTTTTAATAATTCCTAAGATGGCCTCAAGGCATCTTTCTTCTTATCCCCATATAGAGTACTTTTTTTCTTTTTTAAGGTATGATCTCTTCTGCAGTTACACTTTCTTTGGCCCTAATTTTATATGTAAGTCCTTTTAGGCCAAAATTTAAGTTTTATAAATTTTTGTGCTCTATTGTTTGCCTCACGTGCTAGGTGTAAATCTGGCCAAAAGCAGCCAGCAATATCCATGTCACAGCCTGAATGCTGGGTTGCCTTCTGTCAGACCATTTAGTCAATTGTCCTTAATCTAATTTTCCTATAAAGCCTTGTGACATGGGTACAGTGTCAACAAATGTTCTGTCAGAAGGTAATTATGTGGTCTCCAGCCCTATTGTTACCATCTTTAAATCTCATTTTCCTGTAAGTCTCAGGATTGAGAAAAATGTAGACAAATAATTCTGTCAGGAGTGTAACACACAAACTCGCTAGCCCAGTTGCTAATGAAGTCCTCATTCCTAATTAAAGCCTCCTGAACCTTTTACTGTTCACATTCCTATAAGCATTCTTGTGTAAGAGTTGGACAAGAATTACCCATCAGGCTGCACTTACAGCATTCTAAAGTTTCTCTGCCCAGCTTCTCCAGACCTTTCCAAACTCTTCCAAAAAAACAGTTCCAACAGCTTTTGAACCACATGACAAAATGTAGTCACAGCATCAACCCCATTTTTTCAGTATCAACTTTGTGTATTTATCAGCTGTCTTGAAGCTGACACTCACAGTTAAAGGAGAAATTAACGAATCTGGCTCATGGCTTCAGCGATTTAGTCTATGAGTGGCTGGCTCCAACAGAAACATTCTAAAGGAGGGAAGGGCATGGCATAGTAAAGATGCCCAACCCAGTTCATGGGGGCTATGAAGCAGAGCAACAGAACAGTGTCAGGGGGCAAGGTTGAGGTGCTAGATATAGAGCCCAAGACCACACTTCCGTGAGCCACCTAGCTACACTCAGAAGTGTGCTTCACTAAATTCCAGGGCAGCTCCCAAGCCAGCAAGTTGACATTATCAAGTTTAACCACCACACCAATATACATAGTTTCCCATAGCTGCTGCCAAATAGTAAACATTTAATTAGTGTTATCTGGAGTTACTATAGCTTTTATTAAAACTGTATTCTTCACCAATTAAAACTTACCTTCAGAAAGCCTTTCTGATTTATATAGCTCTAATTGTTCTCATTTGTTTCTTCTTACCACTTGATTTAATTTTGGACTACATACATCTACCAGTGTTGTTGTAGTTAATTATTCTTCAGTGAACAGTAATAAGTATTGGGACACCTATCATGTCCTAGACACTGTACTGTTGTATAGGAACCCATAGGCACACAGTAGAGTGATGCTGTGTGTATGTGTGTATGTACATACATATTTGAGTGAGGGTGGGGAAAAGTCTTGTTTGGATAAAATTAGGACATTTTCAAAATAAACCATGATTAAGGAATAAAAACTATGCTTTCCAGATGCACATTTAAATAACATTCAGTTTAAAGATTTTGTTGTTTAAAAATTTGATGATTATCTAAACTTACTCTTGAAACAGCTTTATGTTTTCTTTCTTTTTTCAAATACAGGATGGAAGTAGAAAGGGAAGTCTTGCTTTAAGAACAGAATCCTAATAGGAAGGTTGGTGGGAGAAAGGTGGGTAGGGACAGAATTCCAGACTGTAGAACAAAATGAAAACCTGAACTTTTTTTTTGTTTTTGTTTGTGTACCTGGGATTGAACTCATGATCTCGCAGTTGCCAGGCGGGTACTTGTCCCACTGAGCTATATCCCCAGCCCTGCAGGAACAACATGATCAAAGGCACTGAAGCATGAAATATTGCCAAGTAGTACTGAGAACTGCTCAATGTTTGTTATTATTAGAGCATAATATTTAAAGTCAAACATGTCAGGAGATGAGGAAAGAGAGGCCATAGGAGTCACCTCTATCAAACTTAAGGCTTATGGCTTCTTTATTTTTCTGAAAACTCCACATAAAGGAGGTTGGTCTATATAGGCAATTTATGTAGAGCTTAAAATTCCTGGGGAAGAATTAGATTTGAAAGAAAAAAGCAGTGGAACTTACACAAACTATAATTAACTTGAAAATGGAATTCAGTAAAAAGAGCTGCAAGAAGGTTATGGAGACAAAGAACAAAGAAGATTGTCAACATATTTCCAGCACTAGGTAGGGTAGAATGTACCCTTATTAGGGACCTGTGCTTTCAAATAATTTTATAATTATCTCTCCTGTGTTTGCCTATAAAAATTGTTGTTTGCCTACTCAAGTATATAGACTCCTTGCTATGTAATATTCTTCTTGCAAATGAATTCCTTTGACATTTCTATTTAAAAAAAAAAAAACTAGCCTCCTTGGAGTTGCACTTCTCAGGTGAACTGGCCACTTGAGTGTCTAAACTAGGCTGAGCTGCTGCTTGGGCTGCCAAGATCCCTATTTCTTGGAAAACTATCTTTTCTAGTGTTTCATAAAGGTTTTATGAAACTATATCAATGTATTAAGCAGCATTCACATCACTAGGTACAGTACTCAATACAACTAAAAAGAGAAGAGGTTTAATTTGGCTCAGTGTTTCAGGGAATTCAGTCTATGGTTGGCTGGCTTTAAGGCAGGAACATCATGTCAGAAGCACATGGCAGAGAAAAGATGCTTAGTTCATGGTAACTGGGAAGCAGAGCAGGGGAACAGTGCCAGAGAGGAATGGGCTAGGGACCATATGTAGTACCCAAGATAATATCTCCGTGACCCACAAAGACATACCTATTAGCGTACATTACTAATCTACTGTTTGTTAATCTAGTGAAGGTGACATCATGATTAAAAGTTACAGTCAGACATACAAGTCAGTATACAAACCATATGTCTGTATTGCAATACATTTCCTCATAGTAAAAATACCCAGGTAAGCTGTCTCCTGATAAGAAAATAGAATCTTAATGAGGGTACCACATATTCCCATTAAGTCACTACTAGGTTCCTCATTGTAATTACTATTTTGACTTTTATCACTGTAGGTTAACTTTTTCATTTCCCTTTAAGGTTATTAGCACCCATGTATTCTAAATGGCTCCAGAGCATCTGGCTGACCACAAGCACTGGGCATTCTTGGAGGGTATTCTAGATTCACTTCTGTGACCCCTGAAAAAGATACGTTGAAGCCCTAATACCTAATTAAGAATGTGACTTTATTTGGAAATAGGTTCATGTCAGATATAATTACATAAATTAATGTGGTCATACTGGATTGGGGGCCCCTTATCTAATATGGCTGATGTTTACATGAGGACAGACACAGGGAGAGCACCACTGAACGATGAAGGAAGGTTCAAGTGATATATCCACAAGCCACAGAATGCTTGAGATGGCCAGCAAAGTACCCAAAGCTTGGAAGAGGGATTCTCCTTTCACTTTTCACTTTTCAAAAGATACTTTGAATATAGACATTTAGATTAAATGTCCTAACCCATCCTTTCATATCCCTGTGGGGCCATATCCCTGATGCAGTTTTCCCCAGTTTGTTTAATCTAGAATAACTTTCAACAGAAAAAAAATTCAGCTCACTGTTTTTAAAATGCTGTCTGTCTTTTTCAAGTAATGTGGCATGTTTTAAATAAAGGCTGCTGTACTTACATGTGGCAAATCTCAGTTGAGATTTGGAAAATAAAAAAGTTTACAGACCAATAAGCAGCCCAATAATTTGATTTTCCTAGTAACAAGGAAAGCTTGGTAGATCACAGGATGCACTTTCTTTAGTAAAAAGTTAGTTTCAAAACACCTTACAAACATAATTATTTTTTCATTTTGGGCTACCTTTCTGGCATTAGGCTCCAGACAATTCCTGAACTCTGGGTGTGCTCCCTGTGAGATGTAGAGCACTTTTAAATTCTCTTAGCATAGACTGTCCTTTACTCTCTGATGTCTCAGCCTACCATGACTGCAAAGTAAATGTACATTTCTCAACTTCTGCTTCTTTTATGTGCTGAAGTCAGCAGTTACTGCACCCCCTAATTGTGGAGAAATCTTTAGAACATTTACTAAAACTCCAAACAGGAAACTTTCAGAAGTTTGAGTAATGTTATTTTAAATTTATATGGTTGTTTTGTTTTTTGTTTTTGTGTTTTGTTTTGTTTTACTGTTCTCTATTCTCTTGTTAGGCTTTTTTCAACTTCTAGTTTTGGGTGTTGAGAAATACTTTGATCTTTGGAAAGGAACTTTAGGATAGTCATATTTTCTGAATTACATACATAGTTAATATAATATAAAAGTTATAAAATAGTGAGCCTCCAGCCTATAGGGAAGAGGTCAAGCATAAGACCTATGGGTTTAATTTATATTCGATTGTGTGTTTAAATGTGTGGGTACAGGGACTTGGCTTTAGTATGTCTGTTCACTCTCAGCTCAGTCCTTGTATCATGAGATTCTGTAGCATATAATACATGTGTGATAAAAGTCTGTGATGGAGGAGCAGATGAGTAGATGGAGAGGTGGATGGACAAATATAGAGCTTCTACAACTGCCTGTCCATTTTCTCACTAAACTAGTGGAATGAATTTTGGTTGGGTACTGGGCTTTGTCCTGAAGCCTGGGAGGGTATTTCTCTGCTTAGGAGGATTTCTGGGGCTTAAGCCATGGATCTAGAAGAAATAATACCTTCTTGTCTTGCCTGTGGAATGTGCTCATACATTTTTCTACTTGCTTGTGAAACTGGGGCTGAATTTTCACAAGCAAGTAGAACCTCAGTGGTTAGACTTATCTGTGGTGTAACTATAAATAATGATCTGTACATATTAATGCAATTTTTAGCTCAACTACATTGCAACAAGGTTTATTGTCAAGTATAAACTGAACTTAAGGTTATAAATACATGAAGACTCATCTATGGGATTCCTATACCTTTACCTACACCTCCCATTGCAACCTTCAGTGCACTTATTGGAAGCTCAGATTTCTTTTTTATTTACCTTCCTGAAGTGGCATGTAATTCTTTGGAAATCAGCTTGAAGAAGGGTCTTTTCTTCCTCTCTTTTTCATTTTTTTGTATATGTTTTCATGACTGGATTGTTTTATAGTGTGACAAACACTGGTATTAGTAAATAATTGTAAGTATTAGGAAATATTTACCTTTTGAGATTCTCATTTTTATAGAAAATAATGCTAAAGGTATAGGAATCCCATAGATGAGTCTCCACATATCTGTAGCCTTAACTTTAGTTTATACTTGATAATAAACCTTGTTGCAATGTACTTGAGCTAAAAATTGCATTAATTTGTACAGATCATTATTTATAGTTACACCACATATAGGTCTAACCACTTCAGGATCAAAGACCAATTGTTTTATTGCTTTAACATAGTGGAAACTTCACAATGTTTTGATTCTAAAAAAGAAATGATAACTTTTCTGTAATGTTTTGCTTGGATTATCTTCTGGTCAGAATAAGGACAAAAGATTCCAGGGAAGGCTTTGGTGTGTTTATCTTCTTCAACAGGCTGATTCTTCTACCCATTTTTATTGAGGAGAAAGTGGTTGTAGCGAACTAATTTTCTGCATTCGTTTTCTCTTCAGTTTATTTTTTTTAAGTAAGATAAACTAGTAATTTTTCTCATTTTAAATGTTTACATTCTCTTTTGATAGTATTTTAAATATATGAGTATTTTGATAAAAGCTGAATTATCAAAGGGTGATGTTTTAAAAAATGACTGTTTAAAAGGAAAAATTCAGTCTTAAAGTATTTCTAGCAATTTTTGGAATTTTGTGGCTTAGCCAACAGTTTTTTTACCAGATTGTCAAAAGGAGATTTGGCTCTAAAATAACAATTTAGATAAGCACTTCTCTGAAAACAATCTAAATGTGTACTCTATATATTTACTTTATGTGTACTCTTACATATTTACTTTATGGAGTTTCTACAACACTGAAGTAGACTAAATGAGTCCTTTGAGTATTGTACTGACAGCCAGAAGTATTGAGTGAAAAACACAAATTTCAAAGTATTATGTTTGCAATATTAGCGTTAAAATAGTACTTGAAACAATGTCATCTGCTATATAATGTATATTAATATATACGTGTGTTTGTATGTATATAAACAAAAAGTGGACTGGCTATCTATCAAATTCATGTTAGTATTTGTATATAGTAGATGAAAAAGTGTGGATGAGAACATAAATCTGTGTTTTTAAAAAATCTAAGTTTTAGTTAATGGGTGTCAAGGCCATTTAATATATTAACATTTGAACATTTATGAACACTCTTATGTTAAAAAGTCTATGTAATTATTCCTAATTAAGTAGATTTTAGCTAATAACCATATATTTATTAATATATTGTAAATGAGGTTCAAGCTATTTAATATGCCTAATATTTCACAATATCATTTTGTGAGCAATGAAGATTAACAGACTGAATATTGAACATGAGGAAAGCTAAAAGTTTACCTAGTTCTTAGGAAGTTGTAATTGCTTCCAGGCCAGGAATAGACCCAGCATCAAAACATCCATAGTGCTGGACCTTTAGCTTAAGACTGTGGAGAAATCATTGCTCTTCCCTAAGCCTCAGTTTCTCTCTGTTTGTAGAAAGAGAATCCTAGTGGCCATCTTAGTACTGTTCTGATGGTTATATTAAGTCATGCATGGAGAGACTGGAATGAAATAGGCATGCAATGAAGATTAGCTGTTCTTATTTTCATCACCACTCTGTGAGTAGCCTCATTTCATCCAGGGTATCATTTTCATTCTCACCTCAGAACTGTTACAGATACTGTGTATTCTGTATGAAATGTTCTTTTTTTCCTGCCCTGTTTCATTCGGTTCATTCTTTCTCATATTTCTCTACTTCTGTCAGTTCCAGCAGTTCCTAATTAAGCTACAACTGTAGTTTAATAATTGCTTGTGAATGACTTGCTAATGTCTGTTTGTCTTCCTAGATTATAAACTGTTTTTTGCTTGCTTGTTTGTTTGTTTTTTCCTTTTTCCTAGCTATGGTATTATTGACGCCTATTGGCTGGCATCAAGTAGACATTGGGAAACTCTTTGTTGAATAAATCAACAGAGTTACTCTAAGAAAGTGAAAACAGTGTTCAGAGTTTCTTTTTTTAAAAGAAATAATAAATTTGAAGTCAGGAAGTTCTAACACTTTGGGAGGTCGAGGTAGGAGGATAACAAATTCAAGCCCTGTCTGGACCTAATGATTTAGTGAGACCCTGTCTCAAAATGAAAAATAAGAAAGGGCTGGAAATGCAGTCTAGTGCAAAGGCCCTGTGTTCAATCCTCAGTGCGGGGAGGTGGGGATTGAATAATTATGCCACATATTTTCATTTATTGCAGAAAACAATAGTTTTCAACACTGAAGTCTTAAGTTTGGTATAGGCTCATTTGATTGTGTACCTCAATCCACTTGTTTTTATCAGGCACAGAAAGTTAAATACTACATAGTTTCTCTAGCTTGAGAAACCCTTAATATAGTTTACTGAGCAAAATAAGAAATGGAGATAGGCTCTGTGAAGATGGGAAGGGAATCTGGGAAGGGAGGGGGACAGGAAGATGATCCAGATGCAGCGTGTGTATGTACTGGTTCCCCAGATAAGCACAATTATCATGTATCACAAGCGTATATCCCCCCCCAAAAAAAGAGAGTTAAGGATAAAGCAAGACATGACACTTTGATAGGGCAAGAATAATCTAGGCTCACCTAAAATAAACTGACAGAAAAGTTTGAAGGCAGGCTTTTGTAAATTAAATGGAATGTTATTTATAATTTATAAGCAAAGACAAACAGTAAGCCCCATGGAAGTGGGAAGTTTTAGAGTCAAGGAAAGGCAGGAAGCTGGTTTCCTTTTATTTTTTATTTTTTGAGTTGTTGGGGATTTAACCTAGTGCCTCATCTGTGCCAGTCAGGCACTTAATCACAAGTTTCAACCCAACCCAGCTAGTTCCTCTATATTTACAGGATTATTTCAGTAGAGAAACATAAAAATGATTTCATTTTTATGTATTCATATATTCAAATTATCAACATATTTCTCCAGGAAAGTTATCACTTAAGTTTGTAAACTGATGGAAAGCTGAGATTTCTAGATAACTTGAGCAGAGCAAAATATGATCAAGTTAGAAATGATGACTTTCAAAGCACTGAAGGAATTCTTCTGATCCAGATGATGGTAGGGAGATAAAATGTCAGGCTAGGAAAACAATGCAAAGCCCTATACTAACAAAGATTACAGTTGCTGACCTTGGGAAACTTTCCTTATCTCTTTTGTGGACACATGGTTTTATGATGGAAATGACTGAGAAAATTTACTTCAAACCATGTTTAGTTTTTTCTT
Organism: Hydrochoerus hydrochaeris; assembly: GCA_004027455.1. NCBI lineage: Eukaryota > Metazoa > Chordata > Mammalia > Rodentia > Hydrochaeridae > Hydrochoerus > Hydrochoerus hydrochaeris. The sequence goes on from PVLA01005689.1 coordinate 36,949, forward strand.
CATTCTGTTTCTGTTAAATGTAGGCTATTAAAGTCATAAATTCATTGATTCATTATTTATTTTCATTTATATTCCAGATTTAGGCTAAGAGCAACATTTTTAAAATGAAAGTAAAAAACACCTTCTTTGGAATTACATAAAATTATTACTTAGGTTATGATCTTGAAGATACTCAAGAATACCAGGAAACCATGCTTTTACGACTTGAAATGTGTGGACTCACAAAACCCTGTTAATAACCCCTTCATTTGTCTATTAATCATCTGCCCCAAAATCAAGGCTATAAAGGACTCTTTCCAAAACTCTGGGCGAGACCATACTTTGAGAAACACTCTAAAGTTCTTGTTCAATGTGTGTGCACAGATCTAGCTGCATGAGGAGTACCTGGGAGCTTGCTGAAAATATAGATAATCTGACCCTGCTCTAGACCTGCTGACTCCGAATGTGGTGCTAAAAGATACTTAGGTGCTGCCAGTGGGATACTAAAGTGTGTTAAGTGCTGCTGTGCAAACCTGTCAAGTGAAGCTTAGAACCAAATGTTTTTAGTAATGAGTATCCAACCACTCAACCTGTCATTTTCTTTAGGCAGCAAAAATTTTACCATAGCAAGTTGTTGCTAGTATGGAGGTGAAAGCTGCTTCCTTGAAATTTTCATTCACAGGCCTTGGCTTACCCACCTGGTAGCCATCAGGACCAAGTTAATTACTCTTCTTCATGAAGGCCCTTAAACATGAGACGAGGCTATCTTGTTTCATCCCTTGATTTAAGCTGCTCCAGGTGTAACTATATTCCTGTTCCCCTCCTGATGTGACATCAAGTTTTCTTTACCACCTCATTCAGACATAATCCTAAAAACTCTTCCAACTTTAATACTGTGATCCTTTACTATAGTTAATAATAAGTAGTAATGGATAGAAGATAATTGAAATCAGGAACTGTAGTTCTGTACACTTAAGAAAAATAATTGTGGTATATAAAATTTTTGATGATCAGTAATTTCTTTAGATTCAGATCCTGTCACATGGTAGAGATTTCTGTAGTATAATAATAGCCCCTAAAGAGGACCACTTTTCTTATAATTTATAAATGGTCCAATTACATAACACTTTAAAAGTGGGATAAATATAGGACTAGTAAAAAGAATTTTATGTTTTCTACACATTTTAAATATATTAACTTTAATAAAATCCCCTATAATACACAACATATCAACTGACTTTTTTTCTCTAATGCCATTTAATAATATCACATATATATCAAACATATAGAAATATTCAACCTAATATTTTGTTTTTCTTACTTGGTAGAATCAATTTTTGCATGTTACTGTATGACCTTCATGGTTACCAAACATAATCATTTCCCTGTTTACGATATTAGAGTTCATAAATGCCTTCTAAAATAAAATATTTACCATCTTTTTTTTAATATTTGTGGTCTAAGAATTTTTTGAAAATACAAATATCTTCTATTAGAAGGGAGCATGCAGTTTTTGCTGGTTTGTTTTTTGTCAGGGTGAGTCTTGTGTGAGAAAAAGTTACAGTAGGAACAAACTGAGAAAGTTTTTTAACTTCCCTCCCACCTAGGAAGAGCCCCATAGCATGTGCAAATGCTAGTTATTTCTCTCAATAATTCACCCATGCTTCCTTTCTGCTCACTTTCTTCTGGATATTTTTATTCTTTTCAACCTGCTCCTCATTCTTTCTCTGTCCCTCTTCACTTTCTCTTAGACTTCTGAGAGCAATAGGTCCTTCTCTCACCTCTGCATTCAACAATGAAGCTGTGTGTATGTATGGAGAGAAGCCGAAAAATAAGACAAATGGCTCTTTCATTACCAGGTTGTTTTGAATTAATCGAGCTGGATGTGTTATTTTTTTTCAAGGAGACTTAATTGGATTTCTGGCAACTAGTCATGTATGACACTAAGGTCAGATACACTGTAGGTTTAGCTATCATATTTTGTTTGTTTGTTTGTTTGTTTGTTTGTTTTGGTAATTTCATCATCCTGTAAGGAGATCTGAAGTGAGTTTATTAAAGTATTTTTATTAATATTTTTAATGTGTTCAAATTGTTTTTGAGTGGCTTCACCATTCTTATAAATGTACTGTCTTTGTGTTTCATTTCAGCATTTGCAGGTGAAGGAACAGCACAACCCTGGTCTTGGATTATTTCTAGTAGAGAGGACTCAGCACTTCAGCACATATCCTCTTGAGCTTTCAAGACTGGTCCCTCCTGGCTACATTCTTCACCTTCAGAAACAGAGGGCCTTTGGAAATAGATTCCTAAAAGTTTAGGTAAGCAAAGTCAACACTGTGGTCTCAGATTCCTTACATATAAGTTTGAAATATATTTAGACAATGTTTCTGTCTTAAGCAGGTGATGTTAAAAGCCCATTTCTATATGCAGCTGCCTGATAATTTTTCCCTAGTTTCACAGGTAATCAGAAGGCCTACAAAACTGTTAATGTAACCCCAATCAATTCCTCTTAAGCATAGCCCAAAGTCAAGCTATAGAAGTTTTTAATATTTTTAGTCTTAATCTGAATGGGCCTTCTTTAAAGCTATTCTAGGTCAATATAGAAGCAAGGAGTAATAATACTGTGAATTTAAAACTAGTACATATGACAGATAGTGTAAAAATTTTATATAACAAACTATATATAACTAACCATGAATAAGAATGCTACTCTCTCTGGACCTTGTTTTCTCAAGACAAATAATTCCATTTCTCACTGTCTTTAAATGCAACAATTAATGGCAATCTCATTAAAGTACCCTAATGTTGCTTTTAGTTTTATTATTCATATTATTCTTGGAACCTCATGTACAAACTTCAGACACTAGTTTATTAGTTTTATTCTGAGAAAGCTTTAGAACAAAAATTTCCATTAGGAATCAGCTACATTTTATGCTTGAATCCATGCAGTCTTTCCAATTCATTAAAGTTTATCCAAGAACAATTATTCTAATATATTTGGTATATTATGGTCTTATTTAGAGGTTTTTTTGGACACATGTTGACTGAGAACATTATTCTTTACTGATACTGGCAAATTTGGATTTTCATAATTGTCTTGGAATTTAGTCCTTGGGAGTCTCTTGAGCTCTTGCTTGTATACACTGAGAATATTTGTGATAGTTCCACAGCCCTTGTTTAGCATAGTCCTTGGCCACTGCATTTGTAGAATTCTTGACCACAGAAAATCTAGACTGTAAGGAGGGCTAGATCTTCAGATTTCGTATTGCCAGCAGCCTATTAGTTTAATAGAACCTGGGATGTAGTAATTTTGATGTATGGAGCTGTCTTTACATTTTCTGAAATCAAGGAGATATAAATTACTTTTCACTACTGTGGTAACTATAGGATACATAGGATGAGGGGCATGAATTCTGGCATGTGTGGGAATGCTTGGGCAGACTTTAACTTCTCTGTGCTTTGACATCTTTGTCTGTATGATAGAGGTGACAATAGCATCTCTTTAAGGCTGGTTTTAAGGATTAAAAGTACTTTACATCTAAAACTTTTAGAATAGTTCTGTCATATAATTATTCAATAAAATTTGATTGTTATGTGTTACACAGTGTGTGTTCTTCTGTGTCCATTCTCTAGCCTAGAGCTGAGAAATACTCTAGTCTTCCTCCTTTTGTTTCTTTTTTTTTTTGTACCGGGGATTGAACTCATGACCTCACACTTTTGAGGCAGGCGCTTATGCTGCTGAGCTACATTCTGGTCCTCTTCTTCCTTTTTTTGTTAAACATTGCTGATTCACAAAATGTTTGTGCTACAAAGCTTATAACACAGTAATTAAATCTCAACATTATAATAGATCGTAAGTATAAGATGAAACATTTTCCAATTCAGATTAATTGGTTTGAATTGGAAATAGTTGGTTTTATGTCTTGCTTTAAGACATAAAATTGAAATGCTGATTATAAATCTGGGATTTATTATTTGTTTGTTTTTCCTAAGTTTTAGTGTATTTTTGTGAAAAGCACTAAAGGTTATGGTTTCTATAGTCAGGAATAGTCTATAAGTTTTGCCAAAGAATTACTGCTATTTTGAATGCCTTTCATTTTATGTTCTGATGAATAAACCTTCTTGTCACAGATACTTTGAAATGTCAAAATTCATATATAGAAAAAATAGCTACCATGATAATGGGAACTTAATTTTTTGATGGTATTATTATACAATGACATAGGTTCTTTAAGATTTCTAAGATATTTTGAAGCTAATTTTTTAGCAAAGGCTTGGTATATGACCAGGTAAACCTTCAGTAGTTTTAAAAGAAAAACACATTGGAAGAGTATGCCACATACTTAAGTGTTTTAAGTATTGTAGAGCTACTTACAATAGCTCTACTAGGTAGTATCAGTATTCCCCAGAGGAAACTATAGTATACTGAGGTTAAGACAAATCCCAGGGTCATACAGTTACTTAGGGGAAGAGCTGAGACTCAAACTGAGGAAGTCTGATTGCCAGGCAGGCAGTCCTAATACCTAAAGAATTGATTGCATGAAGAAGGTGGAGGAGGAGAAGGGGAGGAAGGAGGAAAGGCATGAGGGGGAGAAGAAGGAGAAGAAGAAGGAAGGCTGAGGGAAGAGAAGAGAGAGAGGGAGAGAAAGACTTTAAATAGAAGGACCAAATTATAGAACTCTCAAATGCTAGGCTTAGTGATTTTATACTTATTTGGCAAACAAGGAATTTTGAAGGTTTTCCTATGTGGGGAATGATAACATGAGATCTGTGCTTTCACAGTTTCATGCCAGGCCTAGCACCTTGGCTGATTTAAAGGGAAGTTTAGAGCTTGTTCCAAGTAACTAAGTGAGAAGTAATGAGAATGTGGGCTTTGGAAACAGGATTAATGCCTGAGAGTACCCACTGCCTGAGAGGTGGGCAGAGGAGGAAGGAGAAATCTAGAAACAGGCAGAGAAGTTCCAAGAGACCATGGGTAGTGTGGGACTTCCCAAAAGGGCGTGATTTAGGAATTGAAAACCATAGAGATCAGAGAGGATTGGAACAAAATAAAGATGAATTGGTTTAGCAATATGAAGTCACTCCTTTATTGTTGTATTCATTTGCTCATCAAATCAGTAAGTTTGATTTACAAACTTCACTTGTTTTACAATTTTGGGGAAGATGGCTGCATTTGTGTTTGTGTAGGGAAGATGTCCATAGTGGTGTTTGTCTCCTGATGCAGAGTTTACCAACAGAAGCAAAATTTTGCAGAATGCATATTTGTGAACCAAATTGTTTGCCAACAGAAGCATTTGTGAACTGAGGTATTACTGTACTGCCATGTCCTCATACTGAGTGAGGTAGAGATTGTACATGAAGGGAAGCCACAAAAAGATTTTCTCTTGCTCTGTCAATTCCATTACTTAAAGGCAAGATCACCTTTGACAGCTTTTAAAATATTTTACAATCTTGGCTGCCTCTTCTGTAATGTATTATATAAAACCACACTGTCTGTAAATGCCCTCAACTCTTGCAGTCTTCCTAGCTCTACAATATGTAGTTCATAGATCCAAGTTGTAAATAGCAGTAAGTGGAAATACTATTCTAAATATTTGGCCAGTTGTTCCTTTGGCATTTTTAGGTAACTCAGCACAAGATGCAGAATCAAATAAATGTCCTGTGGTTACATTGTGAAGAGAGTAGTCCTATGTATTTCCTCTTAAAAATACCACTGGACGCCTTGCAAGTGCGAGGTTGTGAGTTCGATCCCTGGTACCAAAAAAAAAAAAAAAAAGATTTCCTGTTGTTTATTTCTCTTTTTCTGAACAGAAAATATGAGAAAAAATAAAAAAATACCACTGGTATCATAGTGATATTGAATATAAATGGTAGGGTCAAACTGAAAATATAGGAAGGACAGTGTCTGGGAAACTTCGATTGAAACCAAAAATAGTCCCTAGAATTTTCCTTAGGGAAATTTCTCTTAAAGCCATTTATTTTCAGAATCTAGCTTTCTTCAGAGAAAATTCTGTTAATTGGAAATTTTAAGAGGTCAAGCTCTAAAAACTTTTAAAAGGTACAACATGGGACTTAGGATAATTTCCTCCCCCCACAAAAAAAAAAAACCCTCCGTATTTCTTCTGTGAAACCTTGGTCCTCTTCATGACATCAATTTCTCTCTTTCCTGACCTTTCCCAGCAGTGTTTCTCAAATGTGCTGATCAATCTGGGAATCTTGTTAAAGTGCAGGTCCTGACTCAGTAGTTCAAAGAGTGATATTGAGATGCTATGTATCTGACTTTCCCAGAGGCTAGTGCTGATGGTCTGTGGACCACACTTTGAGGACAAGGGTCTAAAATATTTTTCTGTATTTCTCATAACAAATAATTATTTTAAATTAGTATACACTAGTACCATGGTTCATAGATTTGAGATGAAATGGTTGCAAATTGAATTTAATGCAAATGAAATCAAATTTCCCCATGATGTCAACACTGAACCTAACCATTGAGTTTGATTCTATGCTCATCCAATTTGATTTGTGACAAGAATTGTGGGAAGAATTGAATTCAAGAACTGAGGTACCACTGTAATTTGGCTCTTTCAACCGACCATGAACTGTATTCTTCATATCCTAAAGTACATTTTAGTTATATATTGTGTATATACACATGCAACCTAGTGTTGGTATTAATAGATTGAGATTCTTAATTTGGTCAGTTGTATTAATTTTTTTTTTTTTTTTTTGAGGCAGGGTCTACCTATGTAGACCAGGCTGGCCTTGAACTCGCTGTATAGTCTGGTCTTGAACTTGTGATCCTCTTGCCTCAGCCTCCTAAGTGCTGAGGTTATAGGTGTGTGCCCCCACACCTGGCTCAGTGTCAATAATTTGAATAGTTATAGTTTTTTATTATTATTTTAACTGAGAGATTGGAAAAAAATGTGTTTTCAGAAATAGACACCAAAATGTAACATAAGATTTCATATAAAGTTAAACATACTTTTGCTTTGTGACCCACCTAAAGAATTGTACTTGAATGTTTAGTGCAGCTTTACTTACACTGACTAAAAACTAGAAAGAAATAAAATACCTATTTTTTAGTAAACTGATAAACAAATTATGGTGTAACCACAAAATGGAATGCCAGTTAACAATGAAAAAAATGAACTTCTTGTATAAATTGCAGCATGGACTTTTTCAAAAGCACTATGCTTATGGAAAGAAGCCAGAAATTAGATACGTACTGTATGATTACATTTATATAACTTTTTAGCAAAGGCAAACTGTAGTAATAGATCAGATTGCTAGGGGCCCAGGGCATCAGGAAAGGGAAATTACTACTGAGGAGCAAAGGAACTCTTTTGGGTTAAAGGAAATGTTTCATATCAGGACTTTTGTGATTGTCATATGATTGTATACATTCTCCAAAATTCACGAAATTATACACAGGAAGGTAGTGAATTTTACTGTATAAACAAATTAGCTCAATGTAATGAATTTTAAAATAAGCCATAGTTATTTCCTACTCAGTGTGATATTAATGTAAGGAATAGAGTAAATTTCCACTCTAACGGAAGTGGGCCCCTGGGAGAAAACTTGAATAAAGAAGAGGAACGTTAAGTTCCTTTGAAAGCTTCCTTTATTTGTAATGGGACTGAATCTAAAGAGATCTTGAAAACAGGAACTCCAGTTCATTTATTTTGACCATGCAGTATAGTTACTGTCAACTGAATGATTTTTGTGTGTCCAGCTGTGCTATTAAAAAACAGAATTCTGCTGAAATATCATTTCTGACCTTTTTATATTCTTTGCAGTGAGCACACCCATTTTTAGGGGTCAGATCTGGTCATCTGTTTTGGCAGTGAGATCCTGGGTTCAATTAGATGAATAGATCTGTCTACATATGCTCAGAATTTAATCTAGCAAAAGTACCAACTTTCTTGACAGACCGAAAGAGGAAGGTGTGTGTGACTGCATGTCATTGCATTAGCTGAAGAATTGGGGGAGGCAAGAAAAGAAAGTAAATTTTGCATGTTCCTTTTCTGCTCTGCTGAAAGAAATCAGCTATACACTTAGCAATCAATCAAATTTATATAGCTGGTCCAATTTGTTGAAATTTCTTAAATTTATTCTTTGAATAGAGACATATATCAAGTTATAATTTTCTATTAATTGATTAAATATTCTAAAAAGTTTTTTGTCTTAATTTTAATATCATAGCACTAGCTGCAACTTCAGATTTAAATTAAGCTTTTTTGGGTATAATAGTTATATATCATTTAATTCTTCATATGCTATTTTTTAAAATTATTGTCTATTGAGAATATTCAGATTCTTGCAGTAGAAAATTTTATCTGCCAAATTACTGATTTCTTTGTGTTTCTCTTTAATTGTGAGCTGAATACTTTTACATATTTATTATTTTTAATAAGTGTGTATTAGTAAATGTATACATTTAGTAAATATCATTGTTTGTTTATTTTGGTGCTAGGGATTGAACCGATGACCTCTTACATGCAAAGCCTTACCAGTGAATTACTTCCAAGCTTCTTGTTTTACTTTCAAAGGGTATTATTAAGTCAATTTAAAGGTATTATTAAGTTAAATTCATACTGTTACAGTAAAAAATACATTAATTATAGTTTTCCATAATGTGCAATTTAAATTGTGGGCTTTGAAATTTAGATCTCAGTTTGAATTTTGCCCACTAGTTTGGGTGTTAAACATTTCTAGCCTGGGAGTAATAATACCCTTGATTTAATTATTATGGGCAAAAGGGCTTAGTACTGTGTAGGCTCTTACTAAGTGCTTACGGAGCTGGGCTATTATTTACATGATCATCACTTTTGGAGGGAGGAGGTCCTTTTACATAAGAGGCTTCTTCCATACATTTGGGCCATCCAGTTAGTAATAAAAGGGAATCATGAGATGAGGAAGACTGAAGCCTTTACATCTGTCACAGTTGGATCCTGTGCTTCTGCATTAAAACTTAGGCTATGTGGAGATGGAGAGATCCAGAGGGTTAGGCTTTGACAACCTTTGGGTCTGGACCCAAAACAAAGCTAAAGCTGGAGGTCTTTTGTTTTATGTTTGTTCACATGAGTATATGACTACAGAGAATAATCACAAACTGGACACCATAATTGCAAAGAGGAAGGAGGGCAGGATTTAAGAACTGTTTGCCATTTCCCAGTCTTGAGTGTGTCTTACTGTGAGCTGAGGACACGAGAAACCTGAATGGAAGAAGGTCTCTTGGCTGACTGAGAGAACACAGGCATCAGCAGGGCCACTTTGTAAGTTTGGAAATGTGAATTATGAACACGGGCATCTGGCTAAAGGGGAGAAATGTAGGTGTCCACGGGGATGTAGGGAGCTAAACTAGATGTTCTTTTCTAATTTGCACAAAAATGCAAGTTGTTTGGTATCGTTATTAAACAGTGGCACACTGGATATGACAGAAGACTAGTGGAAACATTAAATCCTGCATCACTGAGGAAATACGATACATAAGAAAGGTTTGCCACACAGGAGAATGGGGACATGGTTCAGGATCCTAGTTTCCAAAAAAATTGGAAATTTGGCTGTAGAGCTGCTGAGGTGCCTGAGAGAAGGCAGATATGAGAAAGCTTGATATGTTTTAAAGACCCAGAAGCTAGAACCCACTTTGAGTGGATGAGATAGCCAAGGTCAGCATTGGGTAGTCAGGAACCTTACCAAACTATTGAGCTGGTAGTCCACAGTTCTTTGGGTTCCTTTTCTTGGACCAGGATCAATCCCAGAGCTCAGGGCGTCTGAACCTGCAAATAGGCATTAGGGAACACCTACACTAGGTCCACAAGAAACGTGACAGAGAATCCAGGCAGGAGGGGTTAGCATCTGAAAAAAAATGCCAGACCTGTTTCTTCCATGGTGGTGTATGATATTAGTTGAGAAAACCACAAGGTTTTTATATGTGGTGATTGGAACAGTGTTTCCAGAACTGTTGCTGAACGTGTGTGTGTGTGTGTGTGTGTGTTTAATCTAGTTAGAAAAGCAAGTTTCCTTTGGTTTGAGAAAGCATTGGGAAAGCCTGAAAATAAAAATCTGGCCATTTTTCAACCATCAGTCCATAATGTTTGTTTTTATAAACAGTGCTGGCATTGCCTGGGAGGATCAGGCAATTTAGAAAGGACAGGGTTGGGAGTAGCAGGGTTTTATTTCAGCAATTTGTATTAAAAACACTACATTTTCTCTCCATTTTCCAGTTGATATTGAATGAATGCTGTTTTAAGGAACTAGTGGAATTGACAAATTAGAGAAATGTTGTGTAATGTGTAGTTTGGTATCAAAAGAATGGGCCTATGCTTATTTGTGGCAACTTAACTTAGATTTGTAACTAACTCAGTTTATCTACCTCCAAAACATACTTCTTAGGCAATCTGTGATTTTAAAGAGCACAGAGTGATGGATGAGATTTTGTTGTTTTGTTTTCATTCACCTGATATGTAAAGAAAGCAAAAAAGTATGAAAAAACGTTCTTTTTTCCTTCAAAAAGTACAATGACTGCATATAACAACTGAAAAACATTTAGGAAACTGTGTTTCCTACTGATTGGGAAAGTCAATACAGTACAGAAACTGAGATCTGGTATATATGGATTGGATTCCTGGTTCTATTATTTGTCAGCTCAAGGAAGTTATTGTTCTTCTCAGATCTTTAGTTTCCTCATGTCTAAAATATGAATCAGAGCTTCACTACTTCTCTCACAGGGTGATTATCAGATGATATGAAGTAATATATATGAAGCATTTATTGTATGCTTTGGTGCATAGCAACCACTCATGTCCCAGTCATTCAAATCAGCTGTTATCCATTGGCCATTTGTGGTAAGAAAAACAAAAGTTAATACAAAGTAAATTAGTCATAGGGTCTGTAACTGTATCCAACAACTATCTATTTAGCATGTTTGTGTGACAGGTACTGTTGGAAGCACTAGAAATAAAATGATAGAGAAGACATTGTCCACTGTCATGGTATTTGCAAGATTGTTGGATTACCTATGGTAGCATGGTTAGATTTATATCTTTGGCAAATACATTATTTTTTTTTCCTTTAATGCTTTTGTAATGTATTCTAGAGTACTGATTCTCAAACTTTGATTTACACAAGAATCAAATGAAAGATGCTTGTGGGCCTCAAGAATGTGCTTTTTTTCCTCTTGTTTTTGTTTTGTTTTGTTTTGGAGACCAACTCTCCCTATGTAGTTTAGATGTAGTTTAAGCTGCTCCTGTGTAGCCAAGGTTGCCCTCGAATTTAGAGCAATCCTCCTCCCTCCACCTTCCAAGAGGTGGGATTACAGGTGTGTGCCACTATATCTGGTTAGGAATGTTCATGTTGATAACCTTTTCCTCATTGTGCTGGTACTAACCTTTGAACAATGTCCTAGAGCATCTTCCCCTTCAATGTTACCTGAATTTACTCTTCTGAAACTCTAGAACCAGGATTACCATAAGAAAGTCTAAAGTCAGAAGTCTTTTGGGTATCCCCTTATGTCTTTTAAAATAACAAGATGACACTAGAAATATAACTTTAAGAAATGATCAGATTCTAAGTATATTTCTGTCTCCCATAAACTGTGATCTGAGACAGTGATACAAAGGTTTGTTTTCCTTATTTATCAAAAGACTATTCCCATACACTTATTTAATGTGCTAATTGTGAGCCTTATGTGAAATGCTGGACATACGAACTTACTGTGAACTTTAAAGTTCCACACAAATAAGAGTATACTTTTATTATTAAAGAGTGAAAAAAACAGCTGCCATGATTGAGATCAATTTAGCATGTATAGGTTATTCTCACACTAGGTTACAGATCAGAGTTTGAGAAAAAAATGAATGTTTGACTTCTACCAGTGGGTTCTGCTCACTTTCATTATCCTGTGTGCATACTTTAGAGGAATAATTGATTTTTGATAAACTTTGTAAATAATGTTGTAGAGTCTCTGGTTTGAAGAGCATCTGCAGCCAAAAAGCTGTCATCTGTCATGGTCAGTATCAGTGTCTTCAAGTTTGTGTGTTTTTGTAACTGAAGCTGTATTTTTAAAATCATGTACCCTGTGTTAATCAAACTGGTTTTCCTTTGAATGATTTTGCTCAAAGCAAAACGGTCGTTTTATAGAATCATTATTAGAGAATTTATGTATTTGTGCAAGAATTTTCCTGTGAGCATGCAGAACAACCATACATGTCTGTTGAAGGATATCCTGGCTGGCCCTGGTCTCCTTTGCAACATGAATATCAAAGCTTTGATTTTGACCATGAAATTCTAGAGAGCACTGCAGCTTCCTAAATTTTTTCAATTGTTGAATACAGTCATTTTACTTTTTGAAGGAAAACAGTATGTTCTTTCATACTTTTTTGCTTTCTTTACATATTATTAAATGAAAAACTACAAAACAACAAAATCTTATCCATCACTGTGCCCTATAAAATCACAGATTTCCAAGGCGTATGTTTTGGGGGTAGACAAGCAAAATTGAGTTACAAATAACTGATCTCTTTTTGTAGAGATTTACATACTTAGATGTAAATATATATCTTAGTCTTTTACATAATTTTATCTTAGATGTAAGTATAATTTTTAAAAATTTGCTGACCATGATAACTTGCATTCTTGTTTGATATTTGCATAAATTATGTTATTCTTGGTGGAAACTTAAATGTTCGATTTGAATATTTAACCTACTCATCTGGTGACTGTTGGGCCTATGGTAAATTACTTTCCATGACAACATAACAATGCAGTGAGATGGAGGGTGTGCTCTCAGTTGTAACCATGTTTAAGGGCACTCAGGTTTGAAGAAAGCAAACTGACCTAGGCACCCTCACCCCTAAGTCTCCTGTGGATTTGGGCTGTGAATCATGTCTTGTGATTTCCAAACCAGTGCTGACTCTTCACAGGAATTGTATATGCTAACGTAAATTATGTGCAAACTAAGGTTTTCTCATTTAACTTGCTTGTTAATTTGTTTTCTCCTGACATAGGCTTCATTTTCAAATAATTTATTGTAGTGGCATCTGGGAGTGTTGACTATTCTAAGTAATTGCTGATAGTAGGAGAAGAGCAACACTCCATCCCAGCCTGATAATCACTATGTTTTAGGATTGCTTAGCAAACCATGCTCTGGTTTGGTGGAGTCTGAACTCTAAGAAGCACAGCACAGTGGTGATATTTGTTAAGATGACCCTATATTATCAAGAAAAACTTCAGTTTTGTTTTGTGTATTCCACTTAGGAAGGCAAGGGTGTGGTTTAAATTTTCTGTTTGAATTTGTTTACCATAGAAAGAGAGGCAATATTACATTATTTGAAAATATTTCTAGCCAGATTTTTTGTAGTTTATTAGCTGCAGTGCCTTGATTGAAGTTAGTAGACATGGATAGGTGTGAGAAGAGTGATAGTTGTAGTTGTTTAGATGGAACAGAAACTTGATAAGTAAGGCAGAGAATAGTATACCTGTTTAAAGTCACATGCATTGCAACACAGGATATATTACACAACCATTTATTCAATTTGTCTTTGTATGCATTATATGTGAAAGTAAGAGTTTTACATTTTTAGTTTTGAAACAAAACGGTGGAACTAATTGCACATTCTAGAGGTTTTAAAAAATGTCTCCTATAGTTTTTTTTCACTTACATCCTAGAGAGGATTGTATACTCCCAGAATTTTGTCTGCAAATGTGCAACAAACAGTACCATTAGTTTAATGTCAAAATAATCATGTAATTAGCTGAATATTCCTGTATTAAAAGATCAAATAGATACATATCAAAATGTAGAGAGATTGAATATGTAGGAATTTTTTTTCAGTAGGTTTTTTTGTTTGTTTTTCAAAATTAGGGCTCTAAAATTATGTAACATTTAAATATCAGGCATTGAAGAAATGTTTATTCACATTAAAAGGTATGTATTTATTTTCTGTTGAGAGCAAGAAAATGAGTATTCATTGTTTCTGAAAAAAATCTTAGATATAGAGTAGATGTGTGAAATTTTGTTCTGAAGGAAATTTTTTTTCCTATTTTATCTGACATGGGAAAGTAGTAAGCAAGTCCCTAGCTTTGAGACCGTAGAATAATATATTATTCTAAATATCCATTATGTTATGTTAAGAGGAGAGTCAGAAAAAACACTGTCTCTACACATTTAATAAATATTTTCAAAATTACATGTCTATCATGTTTTCCATTCTCTTTTGTATGTTTATTTGCTGTAGTTTATACATATTTGATTCATTTTAAAAATCTATCTGTATGATAATCTTCCCCTTTGCTTTGGACTTCCCTCCTTTGTACTGCAGGTGAGCCAGCCATGAGAGGGTACCTTGTGGCCATATTTCTGAGTGCTGTCTTCCTCTATTACGTGTTGCACTGTATATTATGGGGAACAGATTCTTATTGGTAAGTTTCATTTTTGCTACAGAAACAATTCCCAGACTAGTCTTTCATTTATACACAAATAATATTAGAAGGACCTATATATAAAAAAAGAAAACTTTGAAACATTATAACATTTTAAATCAGTTCTAGTTTTTCTTTTATAAATTGAAGTTCTCACATTCCAGTATCCTACAGATTATATCACTAACAACTTATTTATTTATTTATTTATTTTATTTATTTATAATTTTGGCAGTTCTGGGGATTAAACCCAAAGCTTCATGCATGCTAGGCAAGTGGTCTACTGAGTCACACCCCCCACTGCCTTTATTTGTTTTGATACAGGGTCTTGTTAAGTTGCCCAAGTTGGTCTCAAATTTAGTGTGTTTCTGCCTCAGTCTTCTGAGTAGTTGGGAATACAGGTGTGTGTTTCAAGCACACCCAGCTATATCTCTTAACAATTTAAAAACTGGTAAATAACCCCTGGTTTTTATTTACCATTCAGTGAAGTAGTAGTGCTGAACATCTTTAGGATATAACAGTCTCTGTTTATGTACAGTCAGTCCCCGACTTAGGGACATTTATGTTGCATGCTGATAGATATGAATGCATTTGGCATTATAAAAATTCCTAGATGTAAACAGATTGTGGAAGTAGCTGACGTGTCTGCACACATTGTCACAGTTGTGCTGCTGCATGCTTACTGTACAATGTGATAGAAAAGCTGTGATGGTACAAGGGGTCTGCTAGAAAGCGAAAAACAACATACATTGTATATTTGTGTCAAAGATGTGTAAGACCCACTTTGTCTCACTTGGGAATGAATCTGACTAATGAACGTTCTGGAAAGGAACTTCTTTGTAAGTTAGGGACTTAACTGTAATACTTTGTCTCTTTGAGTTAATAGAGTAATTTTTTTGACTCAGTGACATTCGACTTTTAGAAGCTAAAGTGCATAGATATGAAAATGTTGGTAAAATGCACATACTACAGATTAGTTTCACCTGTTTAAAAATATCTGGTGACTGATGTGTGCATTTTTAAAAATAACTTTGACTTAAAATACCAATTGTGGGCCAGTTGTAGTGGCTCATACCTATAATCCCAGCACTCGGGAGGCTGAGGCACGAGGATCATTGCAAGTTTGAGACCAGCCTGAGCTACAAAGTGAGCTCAAGGCCAGCCAAACTGCATAAAGAGACCCTGTCTCAAAAAGACAAAAAATACCACTTGTAAAATTTGGAAGAGGCACAGATAATGATACTGTAGAGAAATCCTCTATAAATAATCTTGTTTAACCACACTCATTTTCAGTCCTTTGGCTAGGAATAGTTTTGATTACCTTTAAATGGATGGCAATATAAAAATTAAATAAAAATAAATCACATGGCACCTGTCTTATACAAAAGTCAGTAGTCTATGTCAGTGTTTCTTAGCGGATCTTAGATTATGTTTCTGGCTTATACATACTAGATAAAAATCAGTTGTTCTGTATTTAATTTTATCATTAAGAATTTGTAACACTTTTCATGGAAGGAAGCCAGGTAAATGGGTACCTGGAAAAAAGCAGGGTCAGGTGGATGGCTGGGTTTGATTCTAAAGTTTGAGGATTTGGACCTGAATATTGTGCTAGGGGACTTTGAAGTCTTATTATACATTCAATAAGTAATATATCACAAGGGATCTGTGATATATTACTTCCATTTGTGCCACATCTAGCAATGAAAGACAGAAACAAAAGCAAACAGCTTATTAGGTTGCTACTTTCCTGTAGATCCTACTGTTTGTCACAGGGAAAATGATAAAAATAATAAAGTGAGTCTGAATGCAACAGTCATTTGCCATGAGAATTTGGGGAATAGTCAAACTGAGTCAACACATTACTCCATTCACAGAAAGTTAAAATTACTTCATAGAAGTGTTTGTACCATGAACTTGATTCCTTAAACTGTTTGACAGATAATTGTCTTTGCTTTAAAAACCACCCACAGTTTGTCTTCTCAGTATCCTAAAATCAAATAATATACCTCATTTTGTCCTGTAAATATAATTCAGTGTTTGTGGTCTGATGAGCTAGTTTGGCATATCTATGTGTCTTTCTTAAATATAAACCAAAGGGTCCTTGCCATTTATTGTATTCATATAAGGTGCATACCTGCATAGGAACTTTAGAAGTCTCCTAGTTTGGAAAACTAGCAGTTCTAACTATGGAGAGTTTTGTATTTATAGTATTGAAAAATGTGTGTGTTGATAAAGGATTTAGTCTGTTCCTGCAGCTTGAACCCTGATGATTATAAAAGTAATACCGATTAGGTTTTAAAAATATTAGTATTTACATAATTGATTATCATCAAAAAGTTCTCATATAAGCTCTTTTCTTTTTTCTTAACTCTGAATACTGTCTTCCCCACCACTATTTATCTTTATTCTTGTGCTCTGTCATGTTTCTCAATACCTCTTTAAATTCTGGTGACAAGTAATCTATTCAGGAGTTACACAAGAACTAACCTGTGCCACAAATAGAGAAGAGTGAGATAAGACTCTAAATGGTGTGATCTGTGGAACTCCCAAGACCGTAAAGCTTCAGCTTGTTGAATCTGCTCAGGTTTCATGTTTCTGTGGTGTTTGTAAGTGTCCCTAGGCATGCCAACTATTTGCACTTAAGGTATGATTGGTTTCTAAGGGTTTCAAGGAGCCTGGTTAAAATGGAGCCTCGTTTTTTAATTCCACAGTGCAGTAACCCACCCTTTTCTGAGAGTCCTTTGAATACCTGGTCCAAGAGTCACCTGGCTTTTTCCACTTCTTGCCTTGTACTCACAAATCCTCAAGTGTGTAGAACTTGGAGAAGGTCCTGTCATAGCTCAGAGACTCAGGGAGGAGTTTTATTCTCTGCCTGGGAACCCTGTCAGTGGCAGCATGGAGTAAGTTCCCAGGGCATTACTTCCCTTTGGGCAGGCTTCCCAGGTCTGGTTTCTGACTGACATTATTTTTGTCTCCTAGGGTACCACCTGTGGAAATGAAGCAGAGAAATAAGATCCAGCCTTGTTTATCAAAGCCAGCTTTTGCTTCTCTCCTAAGGTAAAAATATATCCAACAAATTGTGGCATACAAAATGTCTAAAGCGTGTTACTGATCATCTTCCCCATTTGTCTTTTTCATTCAAATCTTAATAGTACAAAGCAAACTTTTGTTTACAAAAAAAACCCTTGAATATCTTCTCTCTTTTTATGCTCTTTGTCAGTGCCCATCATATATTTTAAAATAAGGCTTTGAATAATTCAGTCAATTAATTATTCTTTTCAGACAAGTGAGATTACAGGTCTTGTTTGTATCAATCATAAAAGCTGTTCTTTAAGATTTTATCATTCTTCTGATCCTGTGATGGTTTTCAACCTTATCACTGTATGGTTTCTTTTTCCTTCATTCTGATTTAAACCTTATGATTAGAAATTTTCTCTAATTTTTACTGACTTTTGGTAAACTACCTAGACTGCAAATGATTCATCTGGGTACACTTCATAATGACTATTCATTGTGGTTTTCAGGACTTGTAAATGGTTTACTTTTCTATCCATAAATATTTTTTCCTTTTTCCCTAAATTTTGACAGACTACTGATAGAAATTCCTTTAGATATAAATGTCCATCTGGTGTAGATATGTGTAATTGTGTAGAAAGGTATAACATTTTTAGCATTTCTTTCATTGACCAATCAGAGTTCATAGCTTTTTTATATAACTGTGCTTTTTCCATTACAAGTTCTTAACCTTTTGGGGCAACAGAGTCCTATACAATCAGTCAGCTACCTAAAAAATTGCAGATATACACAGCTTTTTGCATGAGACCATATGGCTATTTGTAGTCTATCCGTGACTATGTCATTAGGAGCACTGCAAAACTAGAACACTGTGAAGCTTTTTTTAAAAAAAAACAATAAAATACATTTTGCTTTGGAATGTAGTACACATATGTATGTATAGAAAGAAAAAAGTTTTACTGTTACTGTTCCAGATATACTATGTTTAATTCTATTCACATTTTTCAAATATACTGGTCATGATTCACACATAGGTGTGAATCATATAAGCCACATATAAGTGGTGGATAACAGATTAAAATGCTACTCTAGAGTAAAGGTACTCTATAGCTTTAGTGGAAAAAATATTTTTCTTTCTGTGAAAACCCAAAAAGGTTAAAGTATTTATTTATGCAAGAGTGATTACCAAGTATGTAAGTCTGCAGATTTTTAAAATTAAGTCTATTGGTGTAATTTAAATATACATGTTTATATTCATCATAGGGAATTTGTACCTTTATATAATGTATCTCTATTCTTTTCCCTTCCTTGCTTTTCACCTTCCCCTTCCCTTGTTCCTTTTAACTTTTGAATATTTACCTCCGAGTTTACAATATCTGTTGTAGTCATGGGTTGTACAGAGAACAATTACAATTAGGACATGGAGTTTATAATATTTTTATGTCACCCAAGCTTAACACAAGAAAATGCAAGAAATCTATCCACATCACTAAAGACATGGAATATTTAGCCAAGGGCCTGAATCCCACAGCAATGTCCCACATGACTCCAAATGAAGACCCAGTGCTCATGACAATGCCTCCCAGGAGTCCAACTGGACTCACACCAGTCTCTTTTTATGGATCTGTGTTGGGAAGGCCCAAAGGTCAGTGGTGGAAGCCAGAAAGTCTATGCCAGTGGGGTAAAGGAGCTGTGCTGGTAGGTTGAGGGTTCTATGTTGGAGCCAAGAAGTCACACTCACAACGAACACCAGGGCTGTCCTGAAAAGCACCACAGCCATCCTTAGTCACACGGAAGCCCCGAGCTCCTCTGATGATAAGCACAGTCAAGTATGCCAGGAAGCCAGTCTTACGAGTGCATCCTGGAGACCACATCTTCCTCTCCGGAGCCAGGAAGCAATGTTCGATGTGAAGACCAGAGTTTCTCCAGGAGAACCAATGGCTCAAACAGCAACTCATACTAGAATCCACAATACCTCAACACCTTAATGCAACTAATGTGAATAGCTTCTCCTTCTCCACATCTCCATTTATGCTGGCAACTTTCCTTAGGTAGAACTTCTACCCTCAGCACTCTGCTAAATGTAATCCAGCTGGTGTTAAGTTGACCACCAGTTTTCAGTCCATAGCAATACCTGTTATACATTGTAGTTTATTTACTCTTTCAGTTTCTCAAACCAGGGAGACAGTGCAATACTGACATGTGCATGCCAGTTTATTTCACTTTAAGAGTATGTTCTCAAGATGCATTCATTTATGTAGAAATGTCTCAAGTTTATCTTTATTTTTGACAGAGTAGTATTCCATCGAATATAAAAAACCATCTTTTTTTATCCATTTCTTGGTTGATAGGCATTTGGTTGTTTCCAAGATTTAGCGACTACAAACTGTGCTACTATAAACATGAGTGCACATTTATCATGTGGTATGATGTTTTTAATTCTTCTGGGAAGATATCAAGAAGTGAAATAGTTGGGTCCAGTGGGACCTAATTTTAGCTTTTTGAGAAACCACCACAGTAGTTTCCACAGTAGTTGCACTAGTCTACCCTGCCACCAATAGTGGAGAAAGGTTCATTTTCCCCCACAGCTCCACTAGTATTTGTTATTGGTTGATTTCTTGTTAATAGCCATTCTCTCTGGAGTGAAGTAGAATCTCAGTGTTGTTTTAATTTGCATCTCTCGAGCAACGATTTTTTCATATTTGTTTGCCATTTGTATTTCTTCTGAGAAGTGTATATTCATCTTAGATGCCCATTTTTAGATTGGATATTTAAATTAGGGGGTTTGATTTTTTTTCAACTCTTTATATGTTCTAAGTGTTATTCCTTTGTGTGAGATACAGCTGGTGAAAATTTTTTATACTCTGTGGGTTCTTTTTTCACTCTGTTGGTGATTTGTTTTGCTGTCCAAAAGCTTTTTACTAGGATGAGGTTCTAGTTATTTATTCATTGTACCATTTTCTCATGTGACGGGATTTTCTTTATGAAATCTTTGCCTGCACTATGTCTGAAGAATTCTGCCTATTCTCTCTTCTAGATGATTTAGTGTTCCTGTTTTAATATTTTAGAATGTTGGTCCATTTCAGTTTTAGTTTAGTGCATGATGAGAGACATGGGTCTGGTTTTACTGTTTGGCATATGGAAAGCCAGTTTTTCCAGCCCCATATATTGAAAGAGGCTATCTTTCTTTCAGTAAATGTGTTTGGCCCCTTCCTCAAATATAAGATGGCTAAATGTGTATGAGGTTGTTTCTGCATCTCCTAATGTGTTCCATTGATCCTCAGGTTTGCTTTTTTGCTGGTATCATGCTGTTTTTATTACAGTAACTTTGTAGTATAACTTCAGCTTGTCGATTGTGGTGCCTTCTGTCTTGCCTTTTTTGCCAAGAATTGTTTTTGCTTTCTAGATCTCTTCTGTTCCACATGAATTATAGGAATGTTTTCTGTAGTTCTGTGAGATACACTAATGTATTTTTATTGAGATTGCATTAAATCTGTACAAGGATTTTGGGAGTATGACCATTTTCAATGTGTTGGTTCCTGCTACACATGAGCAAAGAATATCTTTCCATTTTCTGATATCTTCTTTGATTTTCTTTTTCAGGATACTAATTTTCAATATATAGTTTAAATCCTTTATCAAATTGATTCCTAAGTATTTTATTTCTGGAAGCTATTGTGAATGGTGTGGTTTCCTAATATCTCTGTTAGTGAGTTTATTGTTTGTGTATACAAATGCTATTGATTTTTCAAGTGGTGACATTGTATTTAGCTATAGTACTAAATCTACAGGGCTTTTGGTGGAGTTTTTAGGGTCTTCTATATAGAGCATTATGTCATGTGCAAATAATGATAATTTAACTTGTTACTTTTCTATCCTTATACCTTTTATTTTTCTTGTCTAATTGCTCTGGCTAATGTTTTCAGAACTGTATTGAATAAGAGTGATGATAATGGACATCCTTGTCTTATTCCTGATTTAGATTGAAAGCTTTCAGTTTTTGACATTTAGTATGATGTTGGTTATTGGTTTGTCATTGATTGCTTTTATGAAATTGAGATAAATACCTTATTCCAATTTTCTGTAGGGTTTTTAACATGAGGGGTGTTGGATTTTGTCAAATACTTTTTCTGCATCTATTTTAATGATCATGTGATTTTTGCCTTTGGCTCTGTTGATATGGAATATATTATATTTATTGAACCATCCCTGCATTCCTGGGAAGAGTCCTATTTGGTCATAGTGTATAATCTTCTTGATGATTTGCTGCATTCTGTTTTCTACTATCTTACTATTTCTGCATGTATGTTCATTAGGGAGATTGGGCTTTGGTTGAGTGTTTCTCTGGTTTTGATATGAGGGTAATAGTTGCTTCCAGAAATGAGTTAGGGGGTAGTCATTCCCATTGAATTTTCTTGAAGAGTTTCAGCAATAGTGATATTCAGTCCTCTCTAAATTTCTTGTAAAATTCAGCAGTAAATCCATCAGGACCTGGGTTTTTCTTTGTTGGTAAATTTTTAGTTGCATCTTCAACTCTACTGACTAATATTGAGTTATTTAGAATTTTTATATATTCATCAGTTTTGTTAGTTCACAGGTAGCTAGAAATCTGTCCATTTCTTCTGTGTTTTCCATCTTATTAGAGTATAGGTTCTCAAAGTTGATATTGATTATCTTCTGAATTTCCACAGGATCCATTGTGATTTCATCCTTTTCCTTCCTAATTGCATGAATTTGAGTCTTCTTTCCTCTTTTTGTTATAGTTGATTAAAGATTCATAAATTTTATTTAATCTTTCAAAGAACCAACTCTTCAATTCATTCTTTGTATTGTCTTCTTAGTAGCAATTGCATTAATTTCTCTTCCTATCTTTATAATTTCCTCCCTCATACAATCTTTAGGTTTGACTTGTTCTGTTTTCTAGAAGTTTGTGGGTCAAAATTAAGTTGTTTGTTTGAATTCATTGTGTTTTCCTGATGTGAGAATTCATCACTATAAATTTCCTCTTAGGAATGCTCTTAATGAGTCTCATAAGTTGTGGTATGTTGAATTTGCATTATCAGTTAGTTATAAATGCTATTTAATTTCTTCTTTAATTTCCTCTGTGACACATTGGTTGTTCATGAGGTTATTATTTAACTTCCATGTGTTTATGTAGTTTTTTGGTTTCTTTTGTCATTGATTTCTGTTTTTATTGCACTATGGTCAGATAATATGCATCAAATAATTTTTGTTCCTCTTCATTTACTTAAGCATGTTCCATGACGTAGTTTGTGGTCTGTTTTGTAGAACATCCCATGTGCAGCTGAGAAGAATGTGTATTGGGCTGTTTTGGGGTGGAACTCTCTGTAGACATGTACTAAGTCTGCCTGTTCACAGGTTTGGCTCTGTTCTCCTATTTCTTTGCTGACTCTTTGTCTAGTTGATCTATTTGTGACAGTAGGGAATTAATGTCCCATTACAATCACGTCAGTGCTCATTTGGTTTTGCATGAATGTTAATATTTATTTTATGTAGTTGGGTATACCAGTATTTGGTGCATATATATTTGTGATTGTTACTCCTTTTTCTTGGAGTTTTCCCTTTACAAAACACTGGAGAAACACTGCATACAAGTTGCTGGTATATGTTGGATTCTGTTATGTAACAGTAGAACTTGTAACTTGTTTGCAGTGTTCCCTTCTTTGTCTCTTTTCATCAGTCTGGGCTTGAAGTTAACATTGTCTGCAAATAGAATAACTACTCCTGTTTTTTTCTAGGGTTTTTGTTGCATAGAGTATTACTTTACATTCTTTGACTTTTTAGTCTATGAATTTCTTTTTGAGTTAAATGATTTATTATGTAAAGCATCTTGTTAGATCTTATTTATTGATCCATTCTGTCAGTGTTTCTTTTGCTTGATGAATTGATGGTTATAATGGATATGTTTTGAACTTGTCCCTTTCTTACTATTTTCCTGTTGTTAGATCTCTTTCATGTCTGTTTAACTGCTTACCCTGCCAGGTGATTTCTTTCTACTGGTAGTACTAGAATTATGGTGTTCATTACTGCTTCCTAAAATATTCATCTCAGCATTTTGGAGACCTGGCTTGATAGTCATGAATTTCTTCATATCTTCTTTTCAATGGAAGTATCTTATTTCTTCATTGATTTTGAAAGACAGTTTTGCTGGATAAGTCAAAGCTGTTTTTGTTTAGGTCTTCAAATACTTCACTCCAAGCCCTCCTTGATTTGAGTTTGCTTTAAGAAGTCCACTGTGGTTTTCATGAGCTTTCCTTTGTAAGTGATTTCTTTTTTCTAACCACTTAATATTCTGTTCTTGTGGTGACTTTCTGAAATGTTGATTATTATATGTCTTAGTGTAAACTCATTTTGTTCATAGATATTTGAAGTTCTGTATACTTCAGTGATTTGTATGTCAAATTGTTTATCCATATTTGAGAAGCTTCCTGACATTCTGTGAAGAGATTTTTAGTCATTTGCACTATTTCCAGGTTTCTCAATGATTCTAGTCACTCTTATGTTGTTCTTCTTTGCTTCATTTTGTAGCTGTTAGGTTAATTTTTAATGATCCCTTGCTGTTTTTAAGATATCTTCCTTTTGCTAACCACAACCATCTTCTAGATCTGATGTTCTATCCTTGCCTTTGTTCAGTCTGTTGTGTATACTTTCAGTGAAATTTTTAATCTTCTGGGTATCTGTTTGGATGTGTTTCCTGGATTTCATTTCTTTCCTATGTTGGGCATTTATGGTTTTCATCATTTTCTTAAACTCCTCTATTTTTCTTTAATCTGTATCTGCTCTGATGTCTTTCATTTTGATCATTGTGTCTTTTTCCTGGAAGATGTTTTCTATCACATCATCCATTTGTTTTTGTTTGTTTGTTTGTTTTTACTGCTGCTATCATTTCTGATAGTTTCAGTTGGTGGCTTCTGATTTCCTCTATCTCATTGTGCTCTGTACTTCTCCAGAGTGGTGTGAAAGTCTGGGGTTGCATTTTACTCTTGAATCTGTCATTTTCTATTTTTCATTTAATTTTTTTCTTTGTTGATTCTTGTGGATTTCTTTTGGTAGACAGCTTCATCACTAGTATAGAAGGTTCCCTAGGAAATGTCTATTCTTCAGAGATGTCTTCTAGGTGTAAGTGGTTCTTGATCAAAGGAACCACCTTTTTTTTTGTCTGTCTCAAGAACCTACCTTCCCAATTGATTAAAGATAAGACATTGCTATATTTTGTTCAGCACCCAGTCCTTCAGTACTAGATTCTGATGATAATTATGACCTCAGACAATCAGTGTTGTCATACAAGGCTAAAAAAACTAATTATAACAGGTATGACTTCCTGGCTAAAGTAACGTCATTAGTAATAACAAGAGCACCAAGCATAGCCTTGCTGCTGCCAAACTGTGGGAACTATTAACTTGGTACCTTTAACCATGGGAGTAAGTTCTACTGTTACATAACAGAATCCAACATATACCAGCAACTTGTATGCAGTGTTTCTCCTTAGTAAAGTGATTTTACCCAGTACATGTGGGGTACTTAAGAGGGATAGGGGACAAAATAGAGGAATGAGTATGGACAGATATAGTAGAGGCAAGACCAAAGGGTATAGGATGATCACTCAGATTTTGAGAAACTGGTGAAGAGCACAGGAGAGAAACAATGAAAAAGAAAGCAAAAGAAATATTGAGGTGAAACAGAGAAAAGACAATGTTCACTCACATGAAAATGTCATAAAAATAAAGAGATATAGTTGAGGAAAGAGAAACAAGACAAATAGAAGAAAACAAGGTAAGAAACCTAAGTAGTCAAACAGCAAGCAATAAAACTTGACAAGGAAGAAAAAGGAAAACCAATCAAACAAAAGAAAAAGAAAAATAATGAAATCCCTCTGGTGTCCACAGTTTTGTGGTGATGTCCAAGTTAGATCCCAGAAACATGTCTTATAATCCCAACAAGTTTGCAGTAGGATTTGTGCTGAGTATGGGGCTGATCTTGGCCTCTGGTTGTGTGGGTTGGAACTGGTTTTAAGCTGACAGTGTTCTGGATGTCCACTTCTTACCGTGATTGTCTCTACAGCTCTCTACCAGTTGCTGTGGCATCCTCAGGTAGGGAAAACCTGGGGTTGCTCCCAGACTTGTGTGCACTTGGCTCTTTCTATACCTTGCACAGCTTCCTCTGTTCCACATCACTGACACCTCTCACAACCTGGTCTTTCGGCAAGAGGAGTGCCCTTGTCCACTGCAGGCCAAGGCTCTTTGCCTACTCATGCTGCTGGGCTAAGGCCACTGCTGGCCACAGATCAGGGGGAAGCTTTTAGTCCTTTGTGTTTAGCGCTAAGACTGGCTTTTGGTGGTCACTAGAGCAGGATCCAGGTGATACTAGCTCCTACCTCTCCGCAGAATTTCCCTCAGTGTGCTTCCCAACTACTGGCAGTGTACTGTGACTCAATGGCTCTTCTCTCATTGCACTACATGACATTGGCAAGACTGTTCTGCTGTGGGAGTTTTAGGGACAAGTAGATTTTTATTTGCAGTGCAAACAGTATTCTTTGCACACAATCCCATGGAGTTTGCCTCTCTCTCAGAAATAGAGGAAACCCAGTAACAATGAACGAGCCGTGCACAGAATCCTGTAATGGCATGAAGAGGATGCCTTCCCTTAGAATTAGACCTGCCTCCTGGGAGTTGCAGCCTTGTCATCCATGGGTTAGACAAGTTACTTCCTTTCTCATAGCTTCAGTGTTTTTCCTCTACCTAGATTATTTCCCCTAACCTTTCTTACTAGACATTTGCAGGAATAGCAATCCAGAAAGTAATGTGATGCAATATGCTATACTATACAATGCTATACTACACTACACTATACTATACTATAATATATACAATTAATATAATCATTACAGATAAAACTAATACTTACTGAGTGCTTGCTATATGAGACATGGTGCCTTGTTTATCAAATTATTTTATTCAGAAATAAAATATCATTCACCAAAGACAAGATCTGGTTGGAAACAGTCACTGATCATTAGTTATCATCAGTGTCAGTCTTTCTAACTCCAAAGAATAACAGTCCTTTATTGGTGCAGTGATCTAGGTTCTACTGCTGTTTATTTCCATTTTGTCCTAGAACCTTGGAATGGCCCAGCACCAATCTGATATCTACCTGCATCCTTCAGACTAAACCCAGAACTGATGTATCAGGAAAATGGGGTACAGGGGCTGCAGTGAGGATTAGCTAGGTCTGTCTTGCATCATATGACCAGAGTCTAGTCTTCTGGTGGGTAAAAATAGCATTTAAATAGCATTTTAATATGGGCTTTAAGAATCTTGTCTTTAATCATATTCTACTTCATAAAAACTGATTTGGAATCAAAATTCATTCAGTCATTTGCTCCCTGTTGTACTTTGTATTGAGCACTAAAAATGAGGTAAAACCCCCTAAAAGCAAAATTTTCTAAGGCTCATCAAGTTTCCTAATTCTTAATTTAATGGCATTGGAAAGAGTTGCATTATAGTGGCATCTAACTTTTAATGTATTTTTGCTTTTACAGTTGACATTTCATATGGTAATTTTGGAAATTATTAGAACCTGAAAAGTATTCCATTCCAACATGGAGTTCAATTGCATATCACTGTGTGTGTGTGTGTGTGTGTGTGTGTATTTTTTTTTTTTTGTACTGGGAATGAAACTCAGGACCTTGTACTTATCATGCAGGTCTTTATGCTGCTGAGCTATATTCCTGACCCCTCCATTGTAAATAATTTAAATAAGGTTTAAATAATTTTTCAGAAATTTTAAACTAATTATGTAATATGATCTACATACTACACTTGTTTGCAATTGTGATCCGAAAAGCCTGAAAATATTATATAATATGATCTATATACTACACTTGTTTGCAACTGTGATCTGAAAAGCCTGAAAATATAATAGGCATTTGATATAATGATTCTTTATTGTTTCTTTTCAGGTTTCCTCAGTTTCACCCTTTTCTGTGTACTGCTGATTTTAAAAAGATTGCTTCCAGTTATGGTAGCAATAAGTTTTATTTGCCCTATGGGATAAGAACATCAGGTCAGTAGTATTATTCTTACCCTGCCCTGTTAAATTTGAGCAGCATTTGATGAGAAGCATGTTTATATAATTCTAAAGCATATTAATCTTCCTCCTTCCTAATGATTCCTAAGGGATATTAATTTTGAGATGGAATGATGGAAATAATATTTTAAAACATAAACATTCACTCTCTTTGAGGCAGTATGGAATCAAGGAATTTTAAGGTATATTTTTGTTGTCCTGAGAAACTGTTACACTTTATTCTATTCAGTTGTGACTTAGGTGAGTTCTGACACCATACTATTCCAGTTTAGATTTGGTAGCTCATCCTGACATTAACTTCTTCCCTGTCTCCCATTTCACCTCTTTACTTGTTTTATTTCATTAGTAAGCTTTAGTTCCTCGATCAATATTTGAATTTAATTTACTTTTGTTACATTTAGAAAGAATTAATCCCTCTTTTAATGACACAAACACTTCCTTTGCATTGAGAAGTGATCGACCTTATATAACTTTATGTGCTGGATGTTGGAGTAACCTTAAAATCTTAAAAGGTGGCAGGCCTATAATGTTGTGACTTAGATTTTAGTTTTTCAACTAATCTTGGGTTTTTTTGTTTTGTTTTTAGTTTGTATTATTAAAGTATTTCGCAGAGGATTTGGCAATCTAAATATTTAAATTTACTATTGATTTCTATTATAATGTCAATTTTACAATTATCTGATACTGCTAGTTTTTCTATTTTTTATAATTGGTTTCAGATTAAGCATTTTATTTCAGGGTTTTTGAGAGGTGTCTTTAGAGCATTTATCATTTTGAATGTGCTTATTTAGTGGTATGGGCTAATTGCAGTTGCATCATTAACTTTTCACAGATTAAATCAAACTTGTATATGAGCTGCCGAAGTGAGCACAAAATCAAATTTGGCAGCACCAACTGGAAATAGATTTGTGGAGGAGGAAGCATAGTGGTTTACTATGAATCTTAGAAGCTATGATTATCTTTTATTTACAATCTTCCATTTATTTTCTAGAGGAGTATTTTCGACTTGCTCTTTCAAAACTTCAGAGTTGTGATCTCTTCGATGAGTTTGACAAGTGAGTTTGTTTTCTTCTCTCTGACTTTAAGCTTTAGCCAAGATGATACAAAATATGTGCCCCAAGACATATAAAATGTATTTACTCATGAAAATTCCATATCACTTTTGCATAAGTAAAACTTGTAGAATACCTATTTTTGTTATTACACTTGAAGTAAACTACAAAATTAATTTAGAAACCACATAACTGGTCAACTCAAAATTCTGCAGTTTTGCTTTTGAATAGTTCTACCTTCAAGCCATGTTAAACCCATGCATCTTTCTAAGTTGTTTCCACTAGAACTAATCCATACCCTCTGTTAATCAGCAAACTCCTCCTGTCATGGGCTGTTCCCATAGGTTCCCATGTGTCTTCCAGTCTACTCCTGAAAAGCCTCTGTTTCATTCTTAAAGAGGTTGATTATTGGATTTTTGAAGCAACTCTATTCCTTCTTATTCACAATTATATTTTTAAAAAGTCAAGCAGCTTGCTTAGCTATTTTCTAACTACAAAAATTTTGCCAACATGGCCCATAGAAACTGAATTATCAAAGATATAAGTCTTGAGAGGTAAGCTTCTTTTACAGAGGTAAGTACAAAATTTTAAGCTTCATTTTAAAACTTGACCACTGGATCTGTATGAGCATGCTGGTGATCTACAGATGTGATCTACTGAAAAAGAGAAAGTGATAGAATTTTGCCTCTCGCCCAAGAGAATAGAGGTGCTGATTGGTGGGTGTAGAAGGTATGGGTAGTGGACAGAGAAAAAAAGTGGAGAACAGAGCTCAAGGACAAGTATTAGACTTTGTTTGGGTCTATCTAACATAGATTTTGACTGCTAGGCACCAATATTAATTAGGGGTAGATTTTTTGTAATGTGGGTTGGTTCGTTTTAGATTGTTACAATTTCTAATTCCATTCAATTGCAATTTTGACTGTATTATAAGCAAATATATATATATATATATATAATATATATATATAATATATGTTTTACATAGCCCCATTTTGCAGAGCTTTATTTCATGTGATCCTTCAGCATATGTGCTTTAGATCAATTCTAATTTTGTAAATAGAGAAACTGCATCTAGGCAAACATACATATTTATAGCTTGTAAATGCCAGGGATAGGATGTGACCCTTGGTAGCTCTAACTCCAGTGCCCAGATGTCTAACTCTAGTGCAAGAGTTATCAGTGAGAAAAACTGTTCATTAAATATTTGTAGCAAGTACCTACAAATAGTTTGTAAGGATCACTGGTGCTATAAATGTGAGCTCCTGTCAGCTTCTTGAGGTCATGTGACTTAAGTTTCCTTTTTGCCTAGTTTTTATGTAAGAACTAGACTGTGCTTTATTTAGTAGCTTTCATAACTTTCCTCCTACAGGTGTTAAACCACTTGTGTGTACCTTGGCCAGGCTGTTTCCTCCCTTCTTGCCAACTGCCTGTTCTTCTGTCCCTTTGCCCTGTTGCCACTGAGATCGCCCCCACTTTCTAATGCCTGCCTGTGTCCATTTTTCAGCTCAAATTTTATCCCTACAATGTATTCTTCCTCCATCTGGGTACTACCAGGGAGACTCAGACATTTTTGGGTTTTTTCAAATCTGAATTCTTTAAGATTCTACCAGATTGAGGCAAGTACCAGTTTTGTTCAGATATCTTGAAGAGTATGCATTGTGCACTCAGCTGGGATAGATTCCACTGTAAACAGGAAAACATAAATTACCAGTTGTATTTACAAGGTATAAGTTTTCCTCTTTCTCATAGTTTTCATATATACCTGAAGTCTGCAGATAAACAATGCAGTGCTCAGCAGTTTTGTGGTTACCAGGGGCCCAAGCTTCTTATTCTCTGTTGTGACTTTGCCCTTCCACTGTGTATGGCTTCCTCCTGACAATAAGCGTGATAACTGGGTTTCCTCCCAGCAGAGAGGAGCAAGAGAGCAAAGCCTTAACCTTTGAGGCTTTTCTTCCTACTTAAGGTCATCTCCCAGAAATCATATGTGACACTTCATTACATCTAGTGATGTGCTTCAGCAAGTTGGTATCAAAAATGTTTCTGGTTTTTACTTTTTATTATTTTATTTTATTTTATTTTATTTTTTTGAGATGGGGTTTTTCTGTGTAGTATCAGCTGATCCTGAAGTCACTATGTAGTTCAGGTTGGCTTCAAACTCATGAAAATTCTTGTGCTCAGCCTCCTGAGGGCTGAGATTACAGGTGTGCATCACCACACCTGGGTTAGTATCATTTTATGAGAGGTGCACTTCTTCCCAGTTCCACAGTCAGTACCCTCAGGGAGGAAGCTTAAAATCAACCAAGGAGTGAGAATTTATACCATGGGATTTGGCAAACTCTATGAACTGGTGCTTCTCCCATTCTGCCTACCCCGACCAGAATTAGTTGGTTAAATATGTATCATAACTACTGATGATATCCCATTGGGTAGAACTCCATCACAAAGTCATACTTACCTGAAAGTTGAGTGGGAAAATTTTGTCTTTAATATAGGTGACTGTGTGTCCACCTTTGAAAACAGTGAGTCCTACTTCAAAGGACAAAGGAAACATGATTGAGGGACAAAGAGCTATTTTTATCTGTATTCTCCATTTATTTCTCTGATCCCCATTTGTTTCTGTGCTACTCTGAGGATGCTGAATTCAATTAAGTGACTGTGCTGTAACAATGGAGGTTGATGCATCTCTTTTCTATGCTGCTGCTGTTGATTTATCATAGATTTGGGTTCCTCTTTTTATTCTTCAGAGCACAGCTGACACAAGGCTACAGTGTTGACTAAAGATTGAGGGTATCTCAAAGGAATTGCAATACTGAAAAAGAGTACTTGAAATATGTTCCTATTCTAAGATCCTGAGCCTTCCTGGCTAGCCACATGCTCCCTAGCACCAGCCAGCCCCCTGTCCCGGGGATGGTGCTCTTTCTGCAATAGGAATTCCTCCAGCCAAAACAGCAGAAACTCTGAAGCACAAACTCTGAGCCCTCACAATCCCTAACCATCAGCATGGCATTATGAAAGTGTGCCAGGTTTCTTAAAGAATGCATCTGTCCCACCACATAAATAATTATACAGTATCCACACATAAATGTCTTACCTAAAGGAAACACCTGTGTCAAATCAGGTGCAGAATCCATTATTTCAGCCTCAGTGGAACTGAATTAGATTGGTTACCAGCCAAGCAAAGAGCATGCCCTTAGAAAATTATAAAAATAATTAGACATTAACAGCTGTTTATTAGAAAGAGTCCTAACTTTTTAAAATAAAGAATATCAGTGCCTATATTCCTACTCTGTCACCATGCTATTTTTAAAGATTTTTACATTGTAGAGGAAATTGAGGATAAGGGGAAACTGTGGGTACATAACTGAGTCATACGTGGTGAAAGTCCAAGGGCAGCACTACCTATTTTCTACCATCTGTTGTCACAGGTGAGCTGAAGATACAGAAATTGTGCTACACATGTTGCTGGAAATTGTCATATCCAATGGAATAATAATATTAAGCACATCAGTGATTTACAAACTTCATGAAAGGGAAAACTTAGAGAGGTCAGATTCTGGGCCATCTTGCCAGAGCTGCTGAAGAAGGGGAACCAGAACAAGTAGCCAGGTCTGCACCCATAACCTCTTGCAGAATATTTTAGTTTCTTATGCCTGCAAATAATAGTTTCCTGATTAAAAGTTACTTACTATTGCTTAGATTGCATAAGTATGTAGTTTCAGCTCTACAGATAGTGATACTAGCCAAGAAACCAGAGTATCCTCTTTGTGGCTGTTCTAACTGTGGATGGCCTAATCCAAGGGAGTGCCAATTCATAGTGATGCTTCTTGTATTTGGACTGTCTACCACTCACACATCTGTATGTTTGTGTAATTGAATTAGTGACTCCATGATATTAGGGATTCAGGATAATTTTTCTTTAACTCTTTTTCACTCTGAATTGCAAGATGGCTGCAGCTGCTGTAAATTCATCTTCTAAGCAGAAATGGACAACAAATTACAGGAGATACAGTTGAGTGTGTGAAGGCCCTGGGTTCAATCTCCAGTAACAAAGTATGTGTGCGTGCACACACACGGAGCCAATGGTAACAACCAGGAGACAGATGAGTGACAGCCATACTTGCTGAGGGCCTGTGTTTTGCATTTCATAATTCCTGGCAACAGAAAGACTACCTTTGTGTCCTACTTTAAAGCTCTTTGCTAGGAAAGTGGAATGTACTTTTAGTTTTTTGTTTTGTTTTGTTTTTGGTTTTTTGCTTTTTATTGAAGCTTTAAGGACTAGTCTGGACTACTGACTGTGTGGAATGTTGAAGTGAGGATGGGTGGGATACAGAAATTGTCCGTTTCCACACTTAGGAGATAAAACAGAAAGCCACAGGATGGGAAGGTATCAGAGGAATGGGTAATGCTGGTGAAGTATCCTTGTATGTAACATAAAACACACTTGTACTTATCAACATACAGAATCATGGGAGGAAGGGTGTTTTTTTGTTTGTTTTGGTTTGTTTTTGGAAGGCTATTTTTGTAATCTAAAAGTTTGGATCCAAATGCTAGTTTCACATCTTTGGAGTGTGACTTTAAAATGTTATGTAATATTTTTCTGAAGTGATTTCTTCATGTGATAATAACAGGCTTATCTTAGAGGGTGATTATAAAAATTAAAAGGCAGAATGTATGTGGATGGCGAAGAGTTGACCTTGACAATGTAATTTTCCTATAGAATATTATTTCTTGAGTCTTGTATATTTCTAATCCATACCTAGATCTGTAAGCTATAATTAATTCCTTTTCTTCTTATGCAAGTGAAATTTGAAATAGAGTTCTAGAAAGTAAGAACAGATTCTTAGATTCACCCTATTTTGTAAAAGATTGCTTAATCTCTCTCTCTTATCTATTTGCCCAACAGTGAACCATGTAAAAAATGTGTGGTGGTTGGTAATGGAGGAATTTTGAAGAATAAGACATTAGGAGAAAAAATTGACTCTTATGATGTAATAATAAGGTAAATATCTTTCTATTTGTTCAAAAAGTATTTTTTTTCCTAGTTTAGGACAGCTGTGTTTTAAAAGTTGCTTCAATTTGTTTATATACTTGATTACATAAGCCCTCTCTCATTGTTGGCTAGGGATGAAGCCAAGATTTAGCAAATATTAGATTGCTCTTATTGCCAGGCACATGTCTACCCACAGGATAACAGTGGATAAAAACAAGTTTCCTGCTCCCTGTGGACATTCTAACATTCTAATGAAGTGACAAAAATAGTAATTAAATATAGCAAGTGCCACATAGAAAATTTTTTAAAAAATGATAGTGAATGAGTTAATATTTGGAACAACTTTAGAGAGTAGATTTTTAAGCTAGACCTAAGTGACCATAGAGGATCAGCAATATGGAGATTTAAGGAAATACATCATTTAGGCAGAGAGAATGCTTATTTCATGTCCTCAGGAGGATATGATGCTTAGTTTGAAAGAAGCTACAAAATCCCAGTAGGGCTGGAAGACAGCAAGGTAGGATAAGAGTGGTATACTTGGAAGCTGAGTTAGGTGAGGAGCAGGCTGTATGGGAATTTGTAAGCTAGGATTAGTGTCTTAGGTTTTAAGTACAGCAGGACACTTTTAAAAGTTTTGAAACAGAGAGTAAGTAATGCAGTCTTCTTAGTTTTTAAAAATATTCTGGCTTCAGCATTGACAGTGGAATGTGAGGGTCAAATAAGGGTGCAAATGAAGGGTCATTTTAAACTGCTATATTTAGGTAGCTTGGGACAGGATTGTAATGGGAAAGAGATAGGTAAGTGGACAGAATAGAGATATAGTATAGACAAAGTTATTAGGATTTGTTGTTTTCCTAGGTATGAGGAATAATCAGAATAAAAGAGCCATGGAGGCCTTCCACTATGTTATTAACTTGAGATTGACCAGAGAGTGGTGTAATTAATTTATTAAGCTGGGGAATACTGGTGTAGGAACATGTTAAGAGAAAAAATGAGATTTATATATTAGTATTTTAGATTTGAGGTGCTTATGAGATATGTAGTGGATAAGTTAAGTGGGAAGTTAAGTTAGATAAAGTTTTCATGGTGAGCAACCTGTGAGCTATATATATTCCAACCATGTATCTGGTAAGATTAGCAAGAAAGAGACAGAGTGACAGGAGGGCCCAGGACAGAGGTTTGGAGCTCAACACTTAGAAGCTGACCAAAGAAAAAAGAGTGAGCAAAATTCAGAAGGTGAATCATACAAGCCAAGATGGCAAAGTGTTCCAAGACAGAGAGAAAAATTAACTGGGTCCCAAATGGTAATGAGAAGTCATGCAAGTCAAGGATAGGAAAAGGACACTGGATTGTTAGTATAAAGCCATTGTCACTCTGAACAAAGCAGGCTTTAGGTGTCCTGTGACAAGAGTGAGGGAGAAATAATAAAGGATGGGATATGGAGGAGGTGGAGAAACTAGTCAACTCTTTTGAGAAATTTAGCTCAGAAAAGGAGTTAAATAGTAAGCAGATAGTTGGAAATGATTATGTAAAGAAGGATTTCTTTATGAAGAGAGATGCTAAACCATATTGTTAAACTGTGAAAATGAATAGAGAGATTGAGTCACGGGGTAGCTTTTTGTTTATTTTTTGGTAGCGGGGATTGAATGGCTTTCACACTGAATCACATTTCAGACCTTCCTTTGCTTTTGATTTTGCCAAAGGGTCTCACTAAGTTACTGAGTTGCCCAGGTTGGGATGAAACTTGCCAACCTCCTGTTTCAGCTTCCCAGTGTACTGGTATTACATACTTTGCTACCAAGCCCAGCAGGTGTGATTGGTATTTGTAATGAAAAGAAGAGCCCAGATTGTGGTTACAGCTACTTTACAGTATTCCTTTAGATGTAGTAGTAGGAAAATAAGGATGTTTCTGTTTTCTCAGTGAAAGGTCTAGGTAAGGTCATCATCAGGGCTAAGTGTGGTATGCTTAAAAATAGCTTTGAATAGCCTTTTGTGGGAATGCTGTCACACTGGGGCACCATATTCAGATGATCTGACAGTGTTTCCAGGTTTTGCTGGGCTACAAACTGGTTTCTGCATAGCATGGTCACCTTATTTCTGTTACCCATTTTGAGGAAGCTGTGGTATCACAAAATTACAAAATACATTTGAAGCATTCACAAATTTCTATACCTATAAATGTCTAAATCTGATCATTTAGAGCAGCAATGAAACTTTTAGAGCTTTCAGTGATAACAAACAGCCTGCTGCAGCACACACGCCACAGGTTTCCTACCACCAATTTAGAGGCTTGGTAGGAAAACACTACTGGAAGATTTTGAAAGTCATTTCGAATGTTAAGACCGTCTTGTATTACACAGGGTCAGTGACAAAGGGTAAAACAGTATTTTATCCTCCTAGGAGACACTGTTTTGGCAACAAAGTATTGCTTTTTTTACAGCATGACTTTATAGCATGTGCATAAATAGTGTGTGTCTAACCATGGCTCTGAGAATACACAGAGCTAAACAGTAGACCCTTTGTGGTTCTTTGATTCCCTCGAGTGATAGATATTCATCTAGTTGTCTCAAATGAAATACAGCAATTTTATATATGGTTACTTCATTTCAGAGCACATTTTTGATAAGTCTTTAGGCCCAACCTAAATGGTTCTTCTTGCCTGTCACTTTGATACATGTCCATGTGCTACAGGATTGTGTGACTCTGGGCAAGTAACTTATCTTTCTTGACATCAAACTTCTTAACTGCAAATTAAGGCTTGTGTGGTTGTCCTCCCAGGTCTCTTTTAACTTTCGTATTCTGTGGTTGCGTTCCCATCTCTTTTATTTAGTCGTCACTTTCCCTACAAGTGAGACTGAATTATCATTGCCTTCATATATTAGCTAATACAAATTAATGTTTCTCCTCTGATCAAACAGCAATTTCATGAAAAGGAAATACTTCATTCACCATTATGTGTAAGAGTTTGATCAATTCCCATGTGGCTTCAGAACACAGAATAAATGGCTATTTATCCAATTCTGAAACCACTGAAAATTTTGATGGAAATGGCTCATGCTCTGCTTGGTCTACATATCTTGCATGTTTTACTACCCACAGAATGAATAATGGTCCTGTTTTAGGACATGAAGAGGAAGTTGGGAGAAGGACAACCTTCCGACTTTTTTATCCAGAATCTGTTTTTTCAGATCCCAGTCACAATGATCCTAATGCTACAGCGATACTCACTGTTTTTAAGCCACTTGACTTAAAGTGGCTGGTGGAGTTGTTAACTGGTGGCAAAATAGTAAGTTGGCAAAATTGATCTGCCTTTAGCTTACCTTCAGTATTTTTCCCTTTAAGACACAAAAGACAACCATAACTTTCTGTATTCTTTATTTCAGAATGCTAATGGTTTTTGGAAGAAACCAGCCTTAAACTTGATCTATAAACCTCATCAAATCAGAATATTAGATCCTTTCATTGTCAGGACAGCAGCTTATGATCTGCTTCATTTTCCAAAAGTGTTTCCCAAAAATCAAGTATGTATGTATCTTGGCATGGTTTCAAACTAAAGATCTGGTTGAGGTAGGAGAGAGGGCCTTTGGAACTTTCAAAAACTATACAAATCATGGCTTGTAAGGTAGTATCTGAGGGCTTCACCCAAAATTAAATGTGGCTTTGTGTTTTTCATGTTGCAAGGAAAATAATCTTAAGCAGAGGGATTTTTGCCCTTGCACAGCCTTCTTGGGGTCTTTTTCTGAATGTCCAAGAGGTTATCTCTTATAAGCTCATCTTAAAGGTTATGGGAAGAAAATCTAAGTGGGCTGGAGGGCAGGTTTGTTTTCAGAGTGGCAGAACTGGCTTTAGGATATGTGTATAGCTCTTAGGCTAAGGAGAATTGTCTGTAACATTCAGTATTAGGAAGCTTCATGTTACTACCATTAAATACTGAGGACAGGCTCCTTAAGAAGAAAAATTTGTTTAGTTCCAGTTTCAGAAATTAAAGTTTAAGATTAAGTGGCTTCATGCTTTGGGCCTCTGGTCATGACAGCACATCATTATGCATGATACAGTGTATGCTCACATTTCAAGCCTGGAAACAGAAAGAGGAAGACAGCTGAGTCCCATAATCCCTTTTAAGCGTGGACCTCCCAATAATGCCACCTTGAGGACCCAGTTTTTACATATAGACGTTTAGGGGACAATCCAAACAATAGCACACTCTGCTAAAAATATCACAGGAAGGCCAAAGAAAGAGTGAAAACAATAAGGTGGTCTAAAAAGACTTCTGTAGACATAAGGAAATACTGGCATTAAATTCTCAAGAAGTGAGCAGAGGTTAGAAAATGACATAGAGTCAAAGAAATTTGTTTCATTGTTTGTGTGCTGAAGGAACTGATTCAAGAGGAAAAATTTTATGACAAGGGGAGAAAGTGGAAAGTAGAAGTAAGCTGTTGAGAAGAGACTGATGGTATGTATTAATTAGTGAAGGGATTGACCATAGGCACAAACAGAGATATCTCATCCATTAAGAGGGAACACTGTAAATATAAGTAAAGATGCTTGTACGATGGTAGTTTTGGAGTTGGGATAGCAGTGTAGCTCTTTTTTGCCTGCTTTCATTTTCACAGAAAAGTAAGGATTGAGTTGTCAATTTAAAGGAGGAAGACTAAGGCTGTTAGAGGATAGAAAGTTATAAAATTTTCATGTTGGGGCCAGAGATTCAGCTCAGTGGCTTAAGTGCCTGCCTGGCAAGTGCAAGGTCATGAGTTTGATCCCCAGTACAAAAAAAAAAAAAAAAAAAATTCACCTTGGAGAGTAGGACCAGAAATTTGTTAGGCAAGTGTAATCTATTGCTGGACATAATGAGTGCCTACTTGAGACTTTGGCCATAAGTTTACCATTTGAGCAGGCAGGCATATTTTTCTCTTGGTATATTTTCCTGCTTAGTTGTAGGTGCAGTATGTTTGGGAAATTAAAAGTTTCATCAGGTTTTAGGATGTCAGGTTAAAAAGGCAGTTTCATGGGTGATGGATGCACAGTTAAATATAAAAGGTTATTTGTAACTATGGGCAGAGGACTCTGAGGGGTGAAGAGATGAAGTAAAGGGCCTGAAAAAAGGCAAGAGAAGGAAAAAGTGATAGAATCCGTGAGTTGAATGATTCCTAGGTTTTCAGCCCAACCACTAACTTTCTTCTTTAGCAGATGGCAAGGGGTTGTGTGGGGTTGCAGTTCATGGGATAAAGGAAAAAGCTTAGGGGAAACTGAAGGCTCTTAGGCTCTTAGATAAGATTGCTACTTGGAGTTCACTTGATTTTATTGTGCTGCCCTGCCTTTAAAACTCATAATCATATGTAATTTCCATGGAATCCTCAAATTGCTGACAACCTTAAAATATCTTTTGTCTTAGATGGTATCCCAGTGAAAATCAACACTTCTGCATGCCAAGAGGTTTTCAGGATGTATGAAGGGGCAAAGGGTTGCTTTTATCCCCCTTTTGAAAAAAATTGATGCAACTGAAGTTGTAATCTTTAGGTACCTATCTAGAATCATTTTATAGTCAGGTATTGAAATTTCATAGTTTTTTCTAGACCTAAATTATTAAGGGAATAAAATTAGGTATTTTAAGGCTTATACAAAGCTTTCTTTTATAATCATAATGCTATCTGTTACCAATCAAATTAAGTTGTCCTAGTATTTTATACATCTCAAAATTCCCAGGCTTTGCTCTTCCATAGTGCCTGATTCATGTTTCTTAAAACATTGCAGCAGTATACTCTTCCTTAAGTTTCCCTCCCTCTTTCTTTTTGTTCCTGTACTGGGCTTTGAACCTAGGACCATGAACATTTCTTTTAATGGTTATCTCCTAAACTAATATTTCAGCTAGTTTTATTTGAAAAGACTTTTTAAGATTTCAGTTATAGATTGTATTTTTTTCAGTGTCAGGTATACTGTTTGAAGCTTTGCATCTTGGAGTATGAGAGTTTAAATATTTTTCACTTGCTTAATTGTTCAGAAATCATTTTATAAAACTAGACCAATCAAATGTGTTGAAAACAAGTAATTTACTTGGATTTTTTAAAAAAAATTTATTTCCCTTCTAGAAACCCAAACACCCAACAACAGGAATTATTGCCATCACACTAGCATTTCATATATGTCACGAAGTTCATTTAGCTGGTTTTAAATACAACTTTTCTGATCTTAAGAGTCCTTTGCACTACTATGGAAATGCCACCATGTCCTTGATGAATCAGGTAATTATGTATACTACTTAAGGCTATATACATTTACTTTGGCATAATCTTTAATCTTGTCAGAAAGCCTGTTATTTTTTTTTCCTTCCCCTCTCATTTTATTTAGGGAAGGTTTTGAAGGTGGGAGAGCTTCATGGAGGTGTTACAGAAGTACTGAGGGCTGAAACTAGGACCTGAGTCCAAGATCAAGTTACTGTATTTGTGGGCCTTAGAGC
Source organism: Hydrochoerus hydrochaeris (assembly GCA_004027455.1). Classification (NCBI taxonomy): domain Eukaryota; kingdom Metazoa; phylum Chordata; class Mammalia; order Rodentia; family Hydrochaeridae; genus Hydrochoerus; species Hydrochoerus hydrochaeris. The sequence continues at coordinate 76,964 of PVLA01005689.1, forward strand.
CTTGGGAAAGCTTTACGTTAATTATCAGCTGTCATTACACTCACTTAAGGACCAAGTCGTATTTAGGACATCACACGTGCACCATTTAAATATAAAACACTTAAGCCTGCTGCTTTGAGATATGCAAATTCATGAAAAGCACTGCTATTCTTATAATTATTCTCATGTATTTTTTTTCAATTAAATAGACAAGATAATCTGATATTAGCCAGCTGTGGCATGTGTGCCACAGGTTTCGCACCAGTGGTCTAGAACAAGGTAACCCCATAAACAATTTTTGTCTCTCAAAGGTTTACAAACCTTCTGACTAGATCATGTGTCTCTTGAATAGAGATCAGTACTGGTAAATTTGATCCTGAAGATTTTAATTGAATTGGAAAGTTTCCTATATTTCAAATTATTAGATTACTAGTACACATGATAGGACTTAAATGTCATCTGTACATTTTAATGTTAAAATATAAATGATTTGCTGTGAAGTATATGACTACATTTCATTAAATCAGTTCCTTTAATCCCAAAAGACTGCATAAACTGAGAAAGTAGTATAACTTGGGTTGGATTTTAATGCTGTCTTTTGTCCCTCCTACTTCCCTCCTCCTCCTCAATGTAAGACAAACACTTGAGGAGTTCAGGAATTGGGTGCCTTGAAAAACTCATTTATTCTCAGCCCTAGTTTTTCCTATAGTGCTTGTAGTATTCCAAGAGTCACATAGAGTAGGATATCAGAGGCTGTAAGAAAACATATGGTGTCTAACAATAGAACAGAATTATCACTTAAATTTTTATGGTCCTGGGGCTCTAAACCAAGGCCTTGCACAAGCCAGGCTAACACTCTACAGTTGAGCTATACCTCTGGACCAAAATTTTCAAAACACGTATCTTAAACTAAACTATGCTTTAGTTTCTCAGCCCTAAGTCAATTTATTTTTTAAAATGAGTTCCAAGAGCTTTTATGAAAATTCCTTTTGGCCTTAAAATTTTGATCTTTAGATTTATACCATAATTCAAGATGCCTGAAGAAACCTTTTAAATGATAATTTAAGAGTATAGAGTAGGCTTTAGAAGAAGTAAACGAAGGCATTAGGAAGGTAATAGCATTCATGTGACTTTTGAGCTTAGTTTGGAAACTTTTTTTTTAGTATGAAACTTTTAAGGTGCAAAATATTTTATTACTGTGTTAATATTCTGAGACTGAGACACGGACGGTAATCTTTATTTTTCTTCTTTAGAATGCATACCACAATGTCACTGCAGAACAGCTCTTTTTGAAGGACATTATAGAAAAAAACTTTGTAATCAACTTGACCGAAGACTGACCATACAAACTCAGAAGATTATGCTAACAGTATTAGTTTTATTTTTATACTGGAATTTTTAGTTTATTTTTAAATGTTGGATGGACTTGTCAAATTATGTATATTAAATCTGTTGCTGCCTGGTGATTCATAACCACCAGCTTAATTTCTGTGAATATATTTATGAAAAACAAATGTTTAGTTATCAGGGAAATAAGTTTTGATTGCATTGTTTTTTAAGTTTTTGAGGTGTTTTTAAAACATCTTAGTTATTTCATCTTAGATTTTTCAAAGAATGTGATTTCCTAAGCAAGGAGCATTTGCCACAATTTTGACTATCATGTGACATTTGGAGAGGTATATTTTATTTAATGTAAACATAGCAGGTGGGAAGATGCCACATGATTATACCTTGATGTAGCAATCTGTAACCACTTGGCTGTGAAAGTAACAGTTTCAATTGTTTCCGCACTCTACAGTTAATTAAACCATGAATGTGATTAGTAATAATTTGGGAGAAGGAAGATAGTGTTTTTTGTTTTTATTTTTTAAGTTAAGGGAAATACACAAAACATGGGATTCTGAATGAGAAAATAAATTCAGTTATTAAAGTCTGGTTGTTTGCATTATTTTTAAAAAATCAAAAACTTAACAAATGGGTGTGAGGTAATGGTGGCAAAAATGTACTGGATCAGGCTGTTTTGATATGGGCTTGTTAAGCAGGGATTCTGAATCTGATGTTGCAGCTCTTGGAATAAAGAAAGGTCTCAATACTTGGCTGGGTGGGAGAAGTATGTAAGAATGGCCCACTGTGAATGAGTTAATACCTCCTATTCCATAGTTTACCACTGATGAGGGGATTCAGTAATTTAGGGAAATAGGAATGCTAGAGTGGGTGGATTTGCCATGTTAAACCTAATCCCCCACATGGGGATGATCCAAAAAATGCACCCTTTCACTAAGACCTTAAGAAACAGATTTGTGAGGGGAGTATGGCATCCTTGAAGAGCTCTGTCATTGCTTTTCTTTGCATTGCAGACCTTACAATGGGGATTGTGTTTACTCAGTTGGGAAATTTAAGGGCAATGGATTTGATTGGATGTTGGAGTGTCAAAGTGCCAACACTTAATTGCCAAAGGCAGGATGCATACACTTAGCATTAATCAGCAGAAGAACAATTAGAATGGTCTGATGTGTAGACCTGTGGTATTGTTGGTGTTCCCAAAAATTGAAACAGGAAGCCTACAAAATTTTTACTAGATTTATGTAATTGAAAAATTTTAAGGGCAAATGAACAGAAACCTACTTCAAATTATAACCCTAACCCTATTCCTATCCCTAACCCTAATTCTGTATGTATAAAATATCCCAAAGTAAAAGATGTTACTGCATTTGGCTTCTGGACTATTTGGATTTTGGAGGCAACACATTCTTCACCTGGATATTTTACTTTTGTCCACTTACAAAGTGACTCACAAAGCTGCTAGTTTTGAGTGGGGTCCAAAATAAGAAAGTGTGCTTCAGCAGGTCCAGATTGCTATGCAGTCTGCTCTGCCACTGGGGCCATATGATCCAGCAGATCCAATGGAACTTGAAACATCTATGGCAGACCCCCATAGGTGAAATGCAGTGAAGACCTTTAGAATTTTGGAACAAGTAATGTGTAGACAACTACTCTTGCTTTGTTTTTTGTTCTTGTTTTTTTGGAACTGGGAATTAAACTCAGGATCTTGTGCTTGCCAGGCAGATGTCGTGCTACTGAACTATATCCTCGACCCAGTTTGGAAAAACAGTTCCTAGTCTGCTACTGGGTCTTACTATAAACAGTTGACTGTGGAACACCAGGTTACCATGTGACTTGTGTTGCATATCCTGAGCCTGGATACTATCTAATCCATTGAAGCATAAGGTTGGATGTGCACAGGATTGTCTATTATTAAATGGGAGTGGTATATAAGTGATTTAACAAGAGCAGGTCCAGAAGGGACAAGGTTACATGAAGTTGTCCAGATGCCCATAGCTTCTATTCCTACAATCCTGCCTTGTTCCCCAGCATGCACCTATGTCCTCATGGAGTGTACCATATGATCAGCTGTCAGAGGAACAGAAGGCTAGGCCTGATTTACAGATGGTTCTGCAGGCAACACCAGCAAGTACACAGCTGCAGCACTACAGCCCCTTTCTAAAACACCCAAAAAGGACAGTAGTAACAGGAACTCTTCACCGTGGGCAGAACTTCAGGCAGTGAATCTGGTAGTACATTTTTCCTGAAAGGAGAAGTGGCCAGATGTATGACTGTGTACTGATTCATGGGCAGTAGCCAATGGTCTGGCCACACGGTCAAGAACTTTGGAGGCACATGACTGGAAAATTGGCGGCAAAGATTTGGGGAAGAGGAATGTGGATAGACTTCTCCACATGGGCAAATGATGTAAACATATTTGTATACCATGTAAATGCTCACCAAAAAATGATCTCTATAAAAGAGGGCATTATAAGAAATGGAAATGCTATGGACCTAAATGTCACCCCAAAGCCTCATGCACTCAACTTTTCAGAAGTGGCTGAATGTAGACTGTGTGGTGCTGGGACTGATTTATGGTGAAATGCTGGGATTAAGTGTGCCAGAATTAAGAGTGAGTGCTTTCTGCCGTAACAGCAGGTAGCCTACATACAATATAAGGGAAAAAGGCTTCTCACTTCCTTGCTTCTGTTGTCTTCTGCCCCTACAAACTGTGCGCTAACTAAACCTTTCCTCCTTTAACTTGTGGGTGTTGGGCATTTCATCTCAGCAAGGAGAAAAGAAACTAACCTACATGAGCTCAAGGAGAAAAATTCTTAAAACATTTTTTTGGGGGGCCTGGATTAAGTTATTCATTAAACTGTAAATGTTTCAGTTTGAAGTAAAAACAGGAAAAGATGACAAAGCAAATAAACCCTTAAGAGTCAAGGTGGTTTTGAACTTAGTATTTTCATGAAAAATCTGTTTTTCACACCTTTTTTACTGGGAAATATTGGTGTTCACTGACAGCCAATCACTTCCTTAAAGAGAACATATAAAGGATGAGCTATCAGCTCAGGAAAGAGTAGGAAAATTGAAATACCTGAAGGCAGTGTAAAGGGGAGAAAACTAGTAGGTGATTTAACCCAGTTGAGACATTAATTATTTAGACAGGCCGCAGTTTCATTTGACTTTATCACCAAAGGCAAGTGTCAGACTAGGATCTACACATGTACAGTGAGACTTGTTTTTCATACCACATCCATGGCTGGCTTCTTGGCTACTGAAACTGATAAAGTAAATCAAACTCTAAAAAGGATGGTGCTGATCATGGTGTGGGTGGGTGGGTGAGGGAGTTGAAGGAAAAAATCAAAGTGGCATTGTCAACTGTATGATAAAAGCCATAAACATGTGGACTGACAATTGAGAAATTTGGCATTTTATGACAAAAGTCTACAAACTTCAAGGCTGGTTTATTTAAGCCAAATAATCTGAGCATGACACATATACACAATTTTTAAAAACATGAATACATTAAGATCTCACTATTTATACAATGTAAATCTAGCAACATATACAAATACTGAGTGACTACAGTACATGCCGAGGTAAGAAAAGTACATTCTAGGAGAATATAACTGATGCCCAAACCATGTTTACTTCTAGTGTGTATTTCAATACATATGGTTCTGTTTCCACCATTCCCAGTGCCAACAAACAAAAAAACCAAAAACAAAACAAAAACCCCAGTCACTAATTGGATTAAATGAGAATTGGTGCTACAGTTGACCTAAAAGTATTTCAATAATCATCCAACTCTTAGTTGAATTTTGCAGTTTAGGGACTTCAAGTTCAAAACCAAAAGGCAGAACTAATTATTATTTTCCTAAGCAGAGACTGGTCAGTTGTCCTGGTAGAGTTAAAGGAAGTTTTCAGTGTCCTACATAATGTACCGGTTCTTTCTTGTCATCTCATCCAACATGGTGTTTCTAATATCCCTCCTCCTCCCCAGTTGACAATGTAGAACAACCAAGGCAAAGAAGCACAGGCTTTATCACGCCACAGCTTTGAGGCCATATTCTTTAAATGAGCTCATATTCTGCTCCTCACCCCTGAGTGAGGGGAGAAAGGCATACATAATGTACTTTTTAAATTCTGGATAAATTCTCTACTTGGACCACTTTCATCAGCGAGTAAACCCCACTGTTAAATGCAAAGTGCAAATAGTGAAACATGAACTTAAATAGGTGGACTAGACCTGGCACATGTAATAGGATCTACCTAGGTTTATGGCGTTTAATAAAAAGTAAAGCAGGAATAATGGTATCATTAACTGTACTGGTCCAGTAACAGCCCAAGTCAGTGTAATTTTATAAAACCTCTAGTGGTCACACTTGCCATATTACTGCTGATTCTATTTCTGTAACTGTATTGTTAGGAAAAAGAAGAAGAAGAAGAAGAAGAAGAAAAAAAATAAAACCATAAACCAAACCACAGTGACTAAAGTCTTAAATGTTTCAAGCAAAGAATAAACATTCAAGGGAATTTTATCAAAAAAATGGTCATCTTCACATTTTCAGTTGTTACTTGATTGTCTCCAAGGCTGTGTGTGTGTATATACAGACGTAGTCTGATATATATCATATCTGACATATCTATCAGAAACACAAATATATTAAAAAACAAAAAATCTAATATGAAAAAAACAACTAAAAAGTACAAAACAAAACATTTGGATCAGGCTCAGCTCTTTATCTGAAAAGTAAAATATATAAAAATAGTAAAAACTATGTATTTTATTAAAATCATTGGTAGTTCAAGGACAACACAGTGACAATATGAATCTAGTGTTAAAATATGGATCATTTCAGAAAATTTGCTTCTCACCAAAAAAAAGCAAGCTTCAGGGAAAAGTGATCAGGTCACACAATTACACAAAATAGCAAGTTTCTTTGGGAAAATGAAATTATTGAAAACATCTCTTAAAGCTTTAAACAGGTACATGACTTGAGAAAAAGTATATTCTCTGTGTACTAAGGATGAATTAAAAATAAAACAATTGGTTTACTCTGTTCCCACCTGAAAGGAAAAAGCTGCATTAATACATGTGCTTCACACATTCATATATGGTTAATAAAAGTTCAACAGCTGTGCTTTTTGTTTCAGATATCTTAAAATATGTATTGACTTTTCAATGACTGAAACTGTGCCTCAAAATTTGAAAAAGAAAACGTACACAAAGAAAAAAAATAAAAAATGTGAATAACACAAAAATATTAGAGAAGGCAAGGAAGCTGTAGAAATAATTCTTTTTTTATGCAGTTTTTAGAATACATTACTGATGGATGCAGGCAAAATGAATACTGTTCATCTTTATTCAAATTTAGTGAATGCTGGCAACAAAATAATCTGGTGGCATAAATCAGAACTCTAGATTCTAAAGGGCAAGTACATTTTAGAAAGATCTATCTCCTTACTATTATCTTTTATTTTGCTCTTTATTTATAATTTGATTTTCTCATATGTACCTGAACCAACTCCACACAAGGATTGTAAACATTATGTATTGCAAACATGTACTAATAAAAAAATTTAAGTACATTTCTTTTTACATCAAGTCTATCAGCTAAGATTCATGGAAGAGAGGATGTCAAATTTATATATTTTTATCACACAGTGAACTTGCCAGTTATCTTGCCAGTCTAAGATGTTTAGACATACTTTCTGTACTATAGGATAATAAATACATTACATATGACTTCTAATTCATCCCATCTAAAACAAGTTTTGGGCAGGTCATGAACAAATAGTGACTAAGAGTTGCTGGGAGATACCAATTTCATTTGCTAGGATGCTATTACATCTGTTCCCTAGGTGTAACACAAAGAACTATTCACAACCCTTACTACACACAAAAAACATAACCACACTGTACTGTAGGATACACATTGGGTTTCTATTTCTTACAACAGTTTTACTGAAGAAAAAAAATTAAAATTATTTGACTAAAATCATAAAACACTTTGAGACTCTGTGTGTGCATGTGTATGTAAAAACCAGAGGACAACTCTGGTCACTTTTGGTTTTCAAGGTAATTTAAATTACTTCTGAGTGTACAGAGAAAATCTTCTTTATAGCTTTTCTAAATTTTAAATTCCTTTTCCTATTTTCAAAAAGTATACTTAAAAGATATCAGAGGATCTGACCTCATGAGATTGATAAAACAAGCATTAACTACAAAAAAACACAAACATTTTATGAATAGGAATGGGGCCAGCCATGAAGGGTCCCAGTTGGAAGGAGCAGGGTAGAGACCAGGTCCTCTACCGTGAAGTATTAAAGCTCTCAGTGTCAGCAAGTGACAAGTTAGTAAACCACCTCATAGTAAGTCAGCTTCCTAGCCACCAATCTTCTTAAGACAGAGACGTGTGTATGGCTACAATCAAAACAATGCTATATCACTATTAAAAGTCCAGGATGCAATACAGGAATAGAAAAGGAGGCAAACATAATAGTACCCACCTTTCACAAAAGGAAAATTTCAAGCCATTAGATATTTCAAGAACAGTACCATGCGTATTGCCCATCAGGCTTATAGAACCAACTCAAGTTCATTAATGTACCTGCAGCATTGGTAATAAATACTCAGTGATTTTCAGTTTCTTTGAAGTGCATTATAGGGATCTTTTTCTGTATTAAAAATAGTATTTTACAGTAGTAATAAACAAGTTGAAAAGTTAACAGGCAAGTAGTAACTGCCACAGTAACACCTTTAAAGCAAGATGGCAAGATAGTTTCCTGTACCTTGGCCACATTTTCCCAACTACTTCAGTGACAGATATGAAAGACATTCTATATATTACTACCACTAATAACTTTTTTTAAAAAGGCCATGTGCTTTAAATTGATGCTTTGTAAAAAGCAGCATCATTTTCAAAGGATTTCTTTAAAAACATCAAACTCCCCATCCCTTCTTGTTCCTGATAGTTCCTGTGTGCTCTGTGGCACCTGATACACTAGTTCTTCTGGGGCACCTGGAACTGGCTTCCCACCTTTAGGGGTATCATACTGGGCTCGGGCTGAAGAGCAGCTGTCAGTCCTGGAGAGAAGTGTGTTGTAAGTTCCCACTAAAGGGGGAGGTTGGTTCCCTGCAGCTTTGAAAGTGGACGTAGAGGGTAGACCAACTGAAGCTGTGGGGCGTCCTGACATGTCCATGACAATTGGGGTTGCATATTCAGGCCCCGTGATTGGGAGTGGTTCAGCATAAGCATGATAAACTTCCTGCACTGGAGAGTTGTAAAGATCCAGGTCTGCATAGCCTGCTTCTTTTCCTTCTTCTGGTTTAAAGGTAGATCTCTGGTGAAGTGTACCCACAATTCCTCCCACAAGTGGTTGTGCATACTCTGTGGATGTCACAAAACACAAACAAAATATCACCTTACTAATATAGCAATTCCATAACTTAAGGTGGCACCTGCAAGTTGCACCAAAAGCAAACATTTATGGCACTACTCTTGCTATCAACACAGACCAATGAACCAACCTTAAAATTAAAGATGTTATCTAGTATGTTAGAGTAACAGGCCAGAAAGCTTTATTCATGTAACTTTGCATAGTGTTTGTATATGTTCTTTAGATTTACAGAGTACTTCACTGGAGAACAAATATTTCATTACTGGAATAAGTATTAGTTTTCAAAAATAGTATATATATATATTCACATATAAGAAAATGTTTTAAATGAATGTATACTGGGATAATAGGATACCGTAAGGCTTTGTCTGCCATGCTCTCCTCTTAATACTATTGCCTGCCCAAAATAAAGAAGACAAAAATACTTTAACACACAAAATGCCCACAGCCTTTAGAAATAAATGGCCCAATTCTGTGAACAGAATCTAGGATATAAAAATGATTTTCTCAAAAATCTACCTTCAAAAAATGTAAAGTTTACCTTCAAAAAATAATTCCTCTTTAGCATATGAAAAATATCAAAGATATTGTCACCCCCAAAGCAGTTTACAGCAAACATAAGCAGTCTTTTCCTCCACCTGGTGCCCAAAAGCCACCACATATTTACCTGCAGAGTCAGTTTGTAGCACTGTGGTAACTTCCCTTGGAGTCAAGTGATTAACTTCACTACTGCTGTAGCGAACTGGGGTTTCCTCATTTTCCACTGATTTGGCAGGGAGAAACTGCTTCATTCCTTTCCACCAACCTTCATTGTGATCATAAGCCAAAGAAACCATTTATTTATATAACAAATTATCTTCATACTACCCTTCATATTCAATAGTATTTCTGATTTGATAGGATAGCCAGTGTAAGGCAAAACAAGGTAATGAATAGCTAGAACAAACTGGCCTTTATATTCAAGCTTATTTTCCACTATGATAGAATATCCAGTGGAGGGCAAAACATAGTAGAAATCTCTATCAAATGCACATGCAGAAGGAAATCACTGCTGTTATATGCAGTCAGGCAAAGTGTTTATTGTAAGGATGGTTTTTCATAAGTTTTTCTCAATACTTTTTAAGTTCCACCCTGGGGGACCAGCAGCCCTGTGATCTGTTCCACCTGTCCCAGTACCCTTGTGCTAGCACTGACACCTAACAAGGAGGGCATTGTCAAGAGGCCTCTAGTGTTAACTACAGAAATTCAAAATATGACAAATCCTCACTGCAGAGATGGCAGACCTCATACACTCTTACACTCCACCTAGTGAGCAGCCACAGCAGTGTGACACAAATACATGCCATCCCTTTGTTTCTCATCGAGCACTCACACAGATCACATAGAAACCTGGTCTCGATAAGAGGAAGACACATAGGACAAACCAGACAAGTGTTCCACAGTAAAAAGAACAGCATGTATCATGAGAAACTTTCACCTTCTACTTCATTACTGATTAACTAGAAGAGATTGTGCAGAAGAGTAAAAATAGCAAGAAGGGCATGCCACTTTTCTGTCAGTGTAGGAGAGCTGCGTGGGCTGGAGAACACGTTCCTCTTGCACTACTGCCACCTACAGTGGAAGGATTTCCCTCCAAAGAAAAGAGATGTAAAGTTCACATGAGTTACCTGCTCGATCCCAGGTAGGTAAGTCATAGGTACCTTCAGTTTTCTTCTTTCTAGAAAAATACAGAAAGAAATGTTAACAAAGTGCATTCTCAGGTAAGAAACCTCTGAAACTGCAGTATGAACATCTGAGTTAATAATTAGCCAAGAACACACATTTCTACTTGCTGATCTACCCAGATGAGTCCTCTACTTCATATAACTTGGCGTTGCCATTGCTCAAGCTTATAAGTTCTGGCTCTCAAATTTATCTTGTTACCCACCTATGATCCACAGGAGAGTGATAAAAAAAAAAAAAAAAAGAAGGGCTAGTCTATAGATTAAAAGACAAAGACTCAACCCTGACAGGTGGGTTAATATAGGCACATCCTGTTAGACTTGTTCTGGATTCAAATGCAAATTTCACAGATCAATCCATTCACAAAATTCCCACTAAAAAAAGTAATTTTTTCTGTTGTCCTTTGTTCTAACTTTCTGCTTTTTTTTCTCCATGCTCCTTTGTCCAAGAGAAGTTGAAAGTCTCTTACCCTTAACTGCACAGATATCATTCCCTTCGTATTTCAGTGTGAGTTAATACTATCACTAACAGTGACAAGTGGCAGAGGGAGGAAAATGGTTCTCAGGGCCTGGGAGGCACCACAGCGCCTTTGGAGAATTAAGAGCTACCAGTTACAACAAAAAGGACTCTCACCAGTCCACCTGTAAGAATTCTAATTTGTTCTCCCCAGGAGAAATCTCTCGCACTGTTAAAAATTGCTGCTAAGAAGCTTTACCAAAAACAAATAAAACAAAACAAAAAAAGCAAGTAAAAACAATTTCTGATTCAGTTGTGTAAATCTAATTTAACTAAAATTAATACTTTTCAAGCTAGTGAAAGAAAGCACAAAGTAAGGTAGCTATACTATTTGCTCAAGACCATAAATTTGGCTTTCATGAAGAGCTCAAGCCATTTATTTTTCCTACCGAAAAACATTCATTTCTAATGTAAGGCTACATTTTTATTACTGATATGAAAAACCTCATCTTAACACTTGACTGCATTTAAATTATTTCATTAGTTTAAAATAAAGTAAAAATGAATTTGTGGAAGGTGCTGAAGCTGGTAATAAAAAACTGGAATGGAAAAGAAATGACAAAATATGATGCTTTATTAAGTCATTTTCTCCCTGAAAACCCTTCAGCCCTGTTGAAAACAGGGTTGCACTATAGGAGGTGACGTGGCAGGTAAACAAGATGCCTAAGTGCCGCCTCTGTCAGAATCATCTGGAAGCACACACCACCACCAACCCCCTGCCCAGGCATAAAAAAATCTGCCTTCTACCAAAATAGTATCTGAAAAGGCTACTGCTCTAGTACCCTAAGATTTTTTTAAAAAAACTAATGTCCTCTAAATGAAAGTTATAGTTTACATAGCTAAGACAAAAACTTAATGGTCTGAATATTAAAGGTTGAGTACAAAGGATTTTAGATATTAAATCTCAAGTGAAAACGCTTCAAGTTATTCATTCATTACAAGTAAGTACTTAAAACAGTAGTTGGTGTGGGTTCAGGATTCAGCAAGTTGTATTTATTTTCATTATTTCTCTTCCTTCTTATTCTCCACAGCCCCTTGATGGTACTTGATCCTTTACTCTTTGTTGACAAGCTAATAACCAGGAATTTCAACTACATTCTTGGTTCAATTCCCCAGCTCAGCCCGCTTGTCATGAATATTAGGCATGTATTACTATTCCTTTTGGGAATCTGGAATATTTAAGGGTCTTGTATACACTATGCCAAAGTGATTTCAGGACCTAACTTCTGTCTCCCTCTTAAAAACTTTTCTCTCCTATCCTCACTCTCATGCCTGTTTTCATCAAAATTGGTCACATTTATTTATGTATTATACCTTCATGGACAGCAGTGGACAAAACCATGAGCTGGGAAACCTGGTCCAAAACTACTCTGCTACTTACCAGCCAGTGACATCAGGCAAATTACACAGCTGGCCTCATCCTTACTATTATTGTTCAGTTCACTGGACGCACACACACTTTCCTTCTGTCCTTTTCTGAAGCCCTTTCCTTCTCTTCCTCTCTTTATTATCTTCATACCAACTTACTGGCTCTCTGTTCAGTCTTCCCAACACCATGAAGCTGAGTTCCATCTGCCTCACTAGCTCCCCTGTGACACAATTTTGTACTGCATCCCAAAGCAGACAGTTATCTACACTGCACACTTCCCTGATCTACAAGCTTTGAGGCTCACTACTTGGCACAGAGTAGCAGCTAACTATTCAAATATCTGTTGATTGATTGAATAAACAAAACCATCTTCTTTTTCTACAAGCCTGACCCCCTTGCTGTTATCTCAAAATTATGACATCACTACTAACTGGACAAGCTGTAAGTGACAGACCACCCCAGATCCTTCCTTCCTCTTTAGTAGACAACCAATTATGCATCCTTTTGACACTGCTATGAAACATCTCCCCCTCCATCTCTTCTCTCTTTCCCAAAGTTATATCATATTTCTGCCACACTAGTTTCCCAAATCATTTCTCTGACTTTTTTTTTCTTTAGGTAATCCAATTCACCATTTATAAATCTTAATACTACGTCCTACAATCACAATGTGCTTAATACTCAATGATTACCCTAGCCACAGAATAAAGGCTCCCAGAAAGCCCATCCTTCTTCAAGCTCAGACTATATTTCTATTGTTGCTGGACTCCCTCATGCCAATCTCACAGAATAACTCATTATTCTGTCTACATCCCATTTCTGTCTTTTTACACTCAGGCAACTCCCTCAATTTGGGCTATTCTCTGTTTAACCCTCTAAATGTCTGTCTTTCCAAATTCTTACATTTAAATTCTCACCCTTTAAGGTGATGATGGCATTAGGAGGTAAGGCCTCTGTGAGGCAGTTAAGTCTTGAAGCGAGAGATCTGAATGGGATAATGCTCAGATGCTCTTAGAAAAGAAGCCTGAAAGAACCTGCTTACCACCCCCCAGTGAGGACAGAACAAGAAGGCGCTCTTTGCACTAGAAAGTGGGCCCTCACTGCCCAGTGAATCTGCCAGTGGCTCAAGGTCTCCAAAACTGTGAGAAATAAAGACTTGTTTAGAAGTCACCACATTTACAGTATCTTCTTCTAACACCTCAGTCTAAGAAATCTGTCTGCCTTCCTCTACTCAGGCAACCCCAACTCCTTTAGGTGAAATATGAGGATTCCCCTTTCCTGAAGAAAAGGTTTCAAATAAATTGGAATGGTTCTCTTCATTACTTCATGTTTAATTAATTCATCAAACCACAGGATAGTTCATTATTTTGTGTCAAGAAACTCTACTCATCAGTTTGGAGAAATGAATTAGTTTCTTCAGTAAAAATTACTAAATACCTATTATATTAGACAATTATCTTATTACTGCCAAGATTCTAATATATAATGTGGAACATAATAAAGGTACTAAAACTGGGAACTGAACTTACTAGTTTTTAATGGGAATAAGAAGAAAAACATGTAATTTTTTTTCTAATGACTCTCATTCTCAAATGGGTAAACTGTACTAAATATATCTTCTACATTTAGTTTTTATTTTACAGTGGAACGTACCCTTTGACCCCCAGGACCAATGAGGTGAACTACCTCTGTACTAACCTGTTTCTCCAATGCCAAGCACATACTAACATTAGGATAAGAGTAGTGAGGACCATGACTAGCACAGGGACAAGAACAGCAGCCAGTGCTACATCTAAAATTATAAAAATTTAAAAAATTAAAAAACCTCATTAACATCAAAAGCATAAAATTTTTAAAAATCACATTAACACAAAAGGCAGAAATAATGAGGAAAGACTGAAAAAAATTAGCTATATCATTGCTTACACTTCCTGTATCAACAAATAACTTATGTATCATTTATAAAACAAGACTAGGCATGAGTTACCAAATGCAGTTTCACAGATACACTAATTATTCCATCTTTGTATACATTTAAAATTTTCATTAAGTTTTAAATCACCAAAATAAAACTGAAAGACAAACAATAAGCAGGAAAAGTGAATTTTCTGCATATACAGTAATACAAAGAATTTATATAGGGCTCTATAAGTCAGAAGCAAACAACAGAAAAAAATCAGTGGAGATCAATTAGCAATACATTAAAAAATACAAGTAAGCATTAAAATATATTCACCTCATTACTAACCAATAAATATAAGTTAAAATAAGAACAAAAGACTATTCTTATCAACTTGACAAATATTTAAAAGAACAACTAACTGTTGAAGAGGATGTCAGGAAACATTTTTCTGATTGGCATTTTGGGGAAATATGTATAAAAACTTACAAGAGTTGGTAATTCTACAGCTAGAATTTATTCTTGGGATGAAATTAAAGAGATGCCCATTCTTATTTCTATGTAATAGTGAAAAATTAGCAACAATCTGACTACCCAATGATGAGAGGGAGTAAGTAAATCATGGTATCCATCTAACAGGAGAATATAATTTAGCACTTGAAAATTGTGTTATAACATAACAGGAAAATATTTATAGATATAGAAAGGTAACAACAGTCTTAAGCAGAATAAAACTAAGAAAGTATCTATCAACAAGTAAGAAACCAAGAAATATTGGAGCTGGCAGGAACTTAGAGAAAATTAGTATCTTTAACTCACACATGAAGAATCCTGGGCCCTGGTACAAAAAGTGAAATGACCAAGAGTGTTACCTTCTTCCTTCATCCCTCAATCCCCTCCTAGCCATGAAGATGACAATAGTGGCAACTGCTGATATTCATCTGGGGCTACATCCCATATACTGCATGAGTCTAACTGAAGCATCTTCTTTGCTCCTTTCACATTGTATCCAAAAGAGAGGAAGAGGCTGATGACAGAGGGTGGGACAGCATAATCAATAATGGCAGGGCTCTGAGAAGCCAATGGGTGGGTGTTAGGACACAGACAAAATGATTACCTTTGGGCAGTACAAGAAACCCCCTTGATCAAAGTAGTGAACAGTGGATACAAGTAAGTCTCTTGCCTTAAGAAGGAAATTCCCTTCCAATGGTTCCTACTTTTTGGCAAAGCTGGAAAAGTAACTGAGAGTGAGTAAAGATCTCTCAGTCAAATATTTGAAAAAGTATGGAGACTGTTAAAAAAAAAATAGTTTTGGTTGAAAACAAACAGAACAGTTCACTAGTGAAATCTGAAACATTGTCAGCACATGAACATGACCTTCTCCCTGAAATCACTCTTGGTCTGGATGTAAAACTAGAGAAGGTGAAGTGCATAAAACAAGAATTACTAGAGGCTTTTATAGGTAAATGAATGCAACTCAAGAGCATACTCATGAGAGAAATAAATCAGACTTGCATGTGTAAACATCATATTGTCTCTCTAAGAAACTGAAAGAGTAAAGAGTAAGTAAGAGTCAAAAGGTATAATAGATATTGTGAAAGGGAAAGAAACTGTTCAAAGGGAAAGAACTGGGATGGGGGAAGGAGAAAAGGTATGCATACACACATACATACCCACACAAGATAAGCTAAGATAATTGTACTACTTGTTCCACTAGTACACTGAAAGAAACAGTTAGTGCTTACATTGTTTGATCAATTTTGCATGTTTATATCTGGTAACGTGAGCAACTATTTTGAAGACAATATGCATTATCATAACCATTGTTATTTTCCTGTCATGTTTTGAAATTTTGTTTTCTTTTTTTAAAATTCTCTTTAAAAAAAGAATTATGACTCAGTCTAGGTAACACTCAATTCAGAAAAATGTGTTTTGTTTTTTTTTAAATGTGTGAAACTGGAGAAAATAGGGTTAGATGAATGCAGTATGTAGAGTATCTGTTAAGGTTTTAAAAAGTAATAAATCTATCCATCACCATCTCAAAGAAAAGAAGGCATGAGGCCTCAAATGAGAAGACCACCCCATTCTCTCTGTTACTTAGTTTTAAAAGATTTAACCGAGATTTTGATATTCTATGAACACAGAACAATACGTAAGTGACTCTTCTTCCATTCAGGCTTGAGGCCTGGGATTCTGCCTAAACACATTTGCCTTCTACAAAGTGGAAGAAGCTCTTTGGGAGATGTTGAGACTTCTTGCCTCAGATTTTTTTGCTTGTATCTAGCTTTTCCTGAAGCATGAGCATAAAAGTTGTCTGTTGTTAAAACACCTCAAAAGATAGTAAAGAAACTGGCATGTGGAATGCCAAAGAAAGTTATCTGAATCTAAGCCAATTTTTAGAAAATAGAACGATTAAAGTTCCATGTGGCAGAAATGACTCAATGAATTGCTTTCACTTCTCTGAATTTTTTCTGAAAATCAGTACACTTTTTTTTTTTTTTTTTGCAGTACAGGGGATTGAACTCATGACCTTGCATTCGCCAGGCAGGTGCTTATGCCACAGAGCTAAATCCCCCAGCCTGAAAATCAGTACGCTTTTTAATCTATTTGCACTGATACTAACTCTACTATGACACTGACAGTTTTTTCCTTGAATTCAACTGAAATTTTTTTAACAATTAGTAAAAAGAACTGTATTTTAACTATGTCATATACATTTGAACACCCTCCTCCTCACTGATAACACAATTTGAGAGTAAATCACAGTGATTTGTAAACCCTGAAAAAGACATGAAAAATTTTTTATGAGTATGTTAACTTGAAGTACTTTTTTAGAAAGTATTTAGTTTCCACCCAACAGTTTTGTTTTTGTTTCTCCCTCTTTGCCAACAAGTTCCTTATCAGCAAATTAATACATGTCTAGGGCAAAAAATGTGCTTAGTTTTAATTTCAAGAAATACTGTATTTCTAAGCCTAATGCTTAATATATTTAGCTGAAAGGGAAAAATAAGAGAAAGGCTGTAAAACAGTAGCCATCTCTAAATATTTAAATAGCAATTTTATATGGCATCACAGAACAGAATGTAGATTAGTGCAGCCAGTCTTTTCTCTAAAATAGCACATTAAATTTTTGTTAGACTTAAAAAACATACATTTGGAGGGAAAGAAACCAGGGCTCAAGCTGGAAATGATCCTGAAAACATTTGTTAAAAACAAACAGTACAAGGCATTCATTTTATCATGTGCATACCTTTGGTTACATTTGGAGTTATGGTTGTATTTTTGATATCAGGAGTGATAGTTGTTTGTTCTGTGTGTACAGGAAATTCATTACTACTGCGAGGCTGTAATGGTTGAGTATATTTCGGGGCACGACCTTAAAAAAAGTTTTAAAAACAATTTTCAAACTTAAGGTAAATTTATTTAAATGACTAAGATAATTAAATGAAAAAGGTCAGGGATTTAGCTCAGCAGCACAAACCCCTGCTGGGCAAGAGTGAGGTCAGGAGCCCCAGTACCAAAAAAAAAAAGATAATTAAGTGATTAAAATAATTACAATAAATTTATTTCTTAATGTTTAAATATATGTATGGAAAATTCAAGCACAAATTCAAGCACTATCAAATTCTCACATTAGAAGCAGACATACCTTTGGCTACTTTGGGAGGGGCTGTGGTGTTTTTAATGTCGTTTTTTGGAGGCGGTGGAGGCTGAGTAAGTTTTGGAGGACGACCTTGAAAAATGGTTTAGAAAATTTAATACATTTTGCTTTCAACAAATCATAGTAAAAATAGTAATATTATTAAATGTCTTCAACACTTCCTAAAGTAATTTTGAAGAGTGATTTTAAATCTCAGACAAAATATATCAGAAGTATAAATATTATATTCAGCATTAAGTATACAAATATATGGAGATTTTTCAGTATTTAAATAATTAAATCATCTAAAAATAATCCTACACAGGAGAATATTAAGGTGCAGAATGATGTCAAAATCTAATACTATATAGGTGTCATCACAATTTAACATATTATTTAATTAATGCAGTAATTATAAGAAACAAAGGACATGTGAGGTACTGCAGCAGTTTTGGGGGGTACAGCAATAAAATAATATTAAACTATTGTAAAATACTGTAAGAACTTATTCCTACTTTTAGTTAATTCAAATGAGAGGTACTCAGGCCTCAGTTATAGTTCTAATCTTCAGTGCTTATGTTATAGTACATGAGACCTCATTAAATCTTATTAAAATTGAATCTAGAATTGAAAAGGTGTATCAATATATTATCTCACAAGAATGATGCTACTTGTTTCACTTGTAATTTTGATAATGATTTTGATATGTAACTTTTTAATATGATAATTATGCACTTTTAAAAATTCCTATAAAAATACTATATAATTAAAAACAAAAGCACTCACATTTTATTAATTACTTTCTCTTGAGAATAGCAAGACCCATTTACCTTCCTAGTAAAAAGGATTTTTTAATGCTCCCAACACAAAGAAATAATACATATCTGAGCTGACACATATGTCAGCTAGCCTGATGTGATCATTACACATTGTATGCATGGAATGAAATGTCACATAAATATATTTCCTATGTGGAGTAATAATAACATAATTATTATGTGTCAAATTTGAGAACTATATTTAAAAATTAATAATACATTGAAATTAATGTTGAACACATTGTCTTTTTACCTTTAGGAATAAACTGACAGCCAAGTAGTTCCACTTTCATGGCAATTTTCTGCTGCCACTGGGTAGGGTGCACTCTAATAAAACGTGCAATAATTGGTGGCAAAAAGTTATTACGCACATCCTGGTGATAATCTTTGTTTCCTTGGAATATCTTAAAAAACAAAACAAAACAAATTATCGATACTTTACATCCACAGAGGTCAGAGCTAAACTGCTCCACTTGAACATGTTTTATTTTTTGCTTTGCACCTTAAACATCTGTCAAGAATTAATTTTTACAAAGTAGTCATAATTGAGAAAAACTGTTTTCATAAAAATTTATAGAATAAAAATACTGAATATAAAAACAATATTAAGATTCTTTAAGACTTGAACAAGAGTGCTAACTTGGCAACTTTAGAAAAGGGTTTTCAGTTGCAGAGAAACAGTTTATTGTGTTAATAAACTATTAATTCTAGTCCTATAAAATTCCAAATTATTTAAATATACTAATCTTATTTTTAAAATTAAAATTATTAAGCATACAGTCTTACAGGAAATGCTATGCTTGTATGTTTTTATAATTGTTTTCTCAATAAATAGGCTGAAAGTGAACATACACTAGCTAATAACAGAAATGTATCCCCACCTACTGGGTAAACTTGATTAAGACAAGTCTCATATTATAATTCCATTTTTCATTTCTTTGTTGGTACCTGAACCAGACAAGTAACTAAAACACCATTCTGTGGTCTAATTTAATGATCATAACTGAACAGCTACAAATGCATTCCATAAATCGTTCTCAGATAAAAATATTTTAAGTGACTTGTTTGCTCAACTATTTCAAGAGTGATAGTATCTTATTCTGGATCAGTTCTAGCTGAAGCATTTTCAAATAGTTAATTCATATGGTCTTCAAGATGAAATGGGGCACAGAAAGCTGACTCAGAGACTCTAGGGAACCCTACAGTAGTAAAGGCCAGGACAGTGACTGTATCTCTATTTTCAACACTAAGTACAGGGTGCAAACAACCCATGAAGTTCCTTGCTTGATCCCTGTGGCCAAAACAGCTAGGTAGTTCCTCAAGAACCATAATAAGTGGGCACTGGCATAAAATCAAACTGACTAACTAATTATATATGTGTATATATATATAAAAATAATATATACTATATATATTATGATATATATGGTTGTTTTATTTGTTTAAATCAGCTAAGTGAGAGCAAGTAAATGCTTAATTTCTCAAATTATCCCAAAATATAGTGATTATTTCATCTTGGTTGATTCACATGGAATTACAGGTTTCTAAAGATGTGCTTATCCTACATTTTCTAAAGTTTGTTTTTAGGTTATAATAATCTACACACTTAAAAGCTTCCATGAATTCCTTCTGAAATAAAGGCAATTATTTGCAGTCTTATTATATTAGAACAGGAAATAGAGCAAAACATCATTTTAATACATAAAAACTATTACTGCAAAAATATACACCCCCCCCCCAAAAAAAAGCAGAAAGAGAAACAAAAGATGGACCAGAAGGGGAAGAAGGGAAGTAAAAGGGGATGAAAAAGAAATTAAATTGTACATTTACCAATTCCCCACAAGGAATTGTAAATATTCTGTACCATAAGCATGTGCAAGTATAAAAAAAAACAAAACTGTTATAAGTTTTTATATTGTAATTTCAACTTTAATAAAAAATCTTAAAAAATAACAATTTTACAAAACAGTAAAAGTGATGTGCTATAGTCAAATGTGTTGAGAATTCCAGTACAGAAAGATTTCCAAGGTGTCATTAGGATAGAACAGTAATGCAAGTTTGAGTTTCCATTCTTCTAGGCACCTAAATCTTGTATATTACCAAATATAGATATGGTATAACATTAGAAAGTGATAAATAATAAAAGCAAGTTGTAGTCATATATTAATTCATATATTTAATATATACATATATTAAAAATAAAATCAAGTTTTGTCTCTAACTGTATGTATATACCGTACACTTAGAAAATCAACACACAAATTACCTAAGATGCGGGTAGATGAGGAAACAGATGGACAAATGTGACAGAAAAGATTGTTGTTCCACAATATTCCACATGAGAATTTTCACTTCTGTGTATATACACTAACAAGGCCTGGATTTATTCTCTGGCCTTAAACATAAACAGCTGAGTGAAATACATGAAACAACAGTTCTCAGACATTAGACAACAGACAGCTTAAGGCAGTAAGTACACAATAAAGGCAAACAAATGAGATGAGCTATGCTATATCCTTCAAGTACTAACTAGAGAAAGCTTCCAGGTCACAGTGCAGAAATCCCAAATAGGGCCTGGTGGTCTCACTTAGTTGAAAAGATACAGCTCAAAATTACCAAGGTCAATAAATAGCTAGAATTTGTAAGACAGAGTTCAGGAAAGATGAGAGTTGGAAACAGAGTGAGGATGGGAGAAGGAAAATCAGATTGAGACTGACTTTGAGGAACTGTGGAGGCTTTTCCTTTAAATCTTTAGTTACTTATATAGACATGATCACTGACCAGAAAAAAACTAGTAGGAGCCAGCAGAATGATTCTCACAGACACACAAGTATGGGAATACCTCATGCTGCCAACACTTAAAATGGAGACACCTCACAATACATGGGATATTGAGTTGAATAATTATAAATAGTACAGTCTCAGTGATAGAAAAAATTAGAATTAAAGGCTGCTCATGACCAACCCAGCAAAGTTTAAAAGCAAGACTCCAAAAGAAAAAATTGTTTTCTAAGAGCTGAGCTGCAATCAAAAATAAAAGTCAAAAATGTATAAGGGAATAATAATGACAATTTTAAAAATTTAGCATTAAAAGCAGTGACATAATGTCAAACATCATGAACCAAAAGTAGTTCATAATGATTAGCAGACAATCAAAAATCACTAGGCATGTCAAACAGTATTATACCTAATCAAGGACTCAAATATAATGCATGATAAAATTAGTAAAGACATTAAAATTTATAAGCTCTACTAATAAACTGTGAAAGATATTCAAGACTGACAGAAGTCTCATCAAAAAACAATACAAGCCAGGAAAGTGGATCAGTTTATTTAAATATGGAAAGAAAAATGTCAACCTAGAATTCTATCACTACAGAAATTATCATCCAAAAATGAAGCAAAAGAGGGGCTGGAGATTTAGCTCAGTGGCACAAGCACTTGCCTGGCAAACACAAGGTCATGAGTTTGATCCCCAGTACAAAAAACAAAGAAACTCAATAAACTGTAATGGAAAATGCAATAAAATAATTTTAAGAAATGTCACTACTGTTAGGTGTCTTTATAATATAAGCATGAACATTCTTAAATTTTAAAACTTTTCCCAAAGTATAGTAAACATTAAATATTTAATATCATACAAGTATAGTAAATATGGATGTGCTAGAATTAAAAAATCACCAAGTTTGCAGCATTAAGCAGATGACAGGTACAGAGACAGTATCCTATTTGCTTCAACAGCTAGAAGCTCCTCAAAGAGCTAGTTTATAAAATAAAAGCAAGATAGCAAAGAAGACCTTAAACAGCAGGACAAGAGTTTATGTTCTATAAAAGACAGTAAAAATTCTTGGAATTTTAAAGAGACTGATTTAAAAAAAGTAGAAACTAAAGATTATAACCAAATGAAACACATTACAAAACTAAAAGTATCATAAAATGAAAACCAAATTTAGTGGGAAATTTCATTGAAAAATTATGCTTGTAGTTTCAATTCTAGATAGGAAGCATCTCTCTGCCTTGGGGACAGGGATTCCCCACTTAAAATTCCCTGCAGTAGAACACAGGCCACAAGGCCAGCAAATCTGTAGATGAGAGGTGTAAGCACCAGGGTGAGATCCATTTCTGCCTACTCTCCACACCTTTTCTTCTGTGGCTCTTTCTAACATGTTCATAATCTTTCACTAAGTGAAACAAAATTCCATAATTATCATTAGATGTTAAAGAAACACTTCAAATAGGAAAAACAGAAGTTTTCTAAAATAAAACCTAGTAAGATGATCTTGAAAACATCCTCCAAGTTTTTAAAGCACTTTATCCTGTATCTGTTTTATCTTTTTTTTTTTTTTTTTTTAAAGAACAGAAATCTGGAAACAAACAGGGCTCTCCCTTATTTGGTGGATTAATAAGTTTATAAAGACAAGAAACTTCAAGTTGCTTTCTAGTATTTCTTAATGAAGTAGCCAAAAATTTCAGTAAAAAATTCACTGTCAAGTCAGTAAAGTACTTATGTTCCAGTTGTCAAAAGAGATCTAGAATCAAGGGAGAACTTTCTAATCAGTTAGAAGGCACTTAACACTACCCAAAATAACCAGAAGAGGGCAGAGGAAGACAAAATGATTAACATCTACATCTTCATACAGCAAAACTTTTGTGACTTTTAGCAAAGGACCATTTTAAAAAATACATGGTAATCGGTTTACCTTAAACTGCTCTGTCCCAGGCTCACTGTAAACAGTCCATTTCTGCCCATCGTCACTGTACTGAATAGTGTAGGCAGATACATAATAATTGTGCTCTATCATGGTTGATCCAGTAGTGATAATGCCTGGAGAAGAATTTTCATCAGTACACAGGGTCTGAATTCCAGTTTTCAGCATCAAAGCACGAGTACTTGCATTGTACTGCACAAATGTTTATACCTATGGCTCATTTCTGTCTCTAAGTGCAAGTTTTCATCACAGTAGGTACTAAATCCTTGGATTGTTTCTTTGCAGAGCCAAGAATTATGGGTGTGGATTTAAAAAAGAACTATCCTATTTTGGCAGCTAATGTTCACATAATTACATATTTTAAATCCTGAGTAAAAATGATTTCCTGGGGATGGAAAAATTAAGGGTGATGACTAATATTTTTGGTACCAAAATAAAAGAAAAATATATCTTTTAACAAAATTATTACATCAGCCTTGACCAATTATTCTAACCATTCACAAAGTTCTAAATCAAATTTAAACTTAGCACATGCAGAACATTAGTTATCTAAAGCACTTAAAAATAGATCCTTCTTGGCTGGAAATTTAGCTCAGTGGCATAAGCAGCTTCCTGGCAAGCACAAGGTCATGAGTTCAATTCCTAGTACCAAAAAAAAAAAAAAAATCCTTCTTAAATATAAATTTCTCTTAACAACTGTAAGAGGTGATTATTTTAGATGTCTAAGGATCACTTCACCGAAATATTACCATAAAATAATTGTATTACAATGAAAAGGTAAAGTTTTTAAGAACTAAATAACATCCAGACATGCTGATGCCCACCTACAATCCCAGCACTCAGGGTGGCTGAAGAAAGAGGATTGCAAGTTAGGACCTCCCTAAGCAATTTACTGATTTAATTAGACATTGTCTCTAAATAAATAAATAAAGGCAGGCCTGGGGATATAGGAACAGCTCCAGGTTCAATCCTCAATACCACATTTCACAAAACTATCTTGAGCCAGGAGTGGTGGGTGGCACATGGCTCTAATCCCAACACTTGGGAGGCTGAGTAGGAGGATCACTGTGAGTTCAAAGTCAGCTGAGCTATATAGCAAGACCCTGCCTTAAAAAAGAAAAAAAGAAAAGAAAAATTAACAAAATTTTAAAACTAAAAGACAAAAAACTATCTTTAGTAAAAGCACCAGTGAAGAAAAATTGAATCAAATTTTCAGTGACCTAATATTTTACAAAAATCTTAGATGTCACCAGGGTCCCATATAAAATCAGTATTACCAACCACTGTAGAAAATTGTGTCTCTTAACCTGTTATCTTCTTTTCCTTATTCAGATCTATTTGTAACCACTGATCTTTATCAGTGGCAAAAGCAGCCCAAGGAGGTCCAGGTTTTTTGAGTCTGGCCTTTTCAGGTTTCCAACTGTTCTTCTGCCCTGTTTGGTCAGTCCACTCCAATACAGATGATGCTGTTATCTGAGAGTCAGCAATCACACCAGATTCCATTCCCAGTGTTCCATAACAACCTGGGTGGGGGAAAAAAAAAACTTGTTTCCAGATGTAAATTCAAAACCTATATAAACTCACTTTCTCCAACTATTACACAACTAGGCAAATGCTTCTTGGGTCCATATCTTTTGTGTATTCTAAAGAAACTTACAAATACATACTCAACCCTCAGTATTCTTGGGAGACTGAGTCCAAAACCTTACCTCTCATCACAAAGTAGATACCAAAGCCACAGATGGTAAAATTCCTTACATAAAATGGCTTATTATTATAAGCATATATCCTTGCTCTATGCAGCAGTACCTCAGTTCATGAATTTAATTTGTTCTATGATTTTGGAAAAGATGGCCCCATTTGTGTTCTAATGGGAAAGATGGTTGCAGTCATGTCTGTCACTTGCTAAAGAATTTGCTAATAGAAACAAAATCTTGCCAAGTGCTTCTGTCTAAAAACCATATTGCTTGCAAATGTTTGTGAACAGAGGTATCACTTATTTTCAATCATCTACAGATTACCTAATGCAATGCAGTTATACTGTATTGTTTAAGGAGCAATGACAAGAACATCTGCCTAAGTTCAGTACATATGAAATTTTTTTCTGAGTATACCAATGTGCACATGTGAAATCCATGATACAGAGGGCTAACCATGCATCCATGAGTAATAATTGTTAGTCTATGGAGGTGCATCTTCAGTTTTCTGAGACATCTACCAGATAACTGGGCAATCTGCTTTACCTCCTTCTAGTTTTTATATGTAATATTCTCTATGAGGGTTGTGTGTTTGTTTTGCTTGCTTTTGTATCACTAGCACCAGAACAATGCCTGGCAAATGAAAAGCTGCATTCAACAAATAATTTCTGCTGCATGTCAAATTCAAAAGTCATCCTTTCAGTGCCCATGGTCACACCTCCTTGAACACGCCTCATCATATTAATGTCATCCTCTCTAGGGAAGCCTCCTTCTTACAACACAGAGAAGATCCACTTCATTCATTGTTTAGTTACCTATTTAACTTGTAGTGTTCTTATGGAAAATAATAAATAAAGTGCAAAAAGAAAAACACACACAAAAAAGCCCCAGCAGTTAGCACAATGCCTCACCAACAGTAGGTGTTAGAAAAAAATTACACAAATTGTATTATTAGAAATTCCATGAAAGGCTTACCACTCGTCTTAAACGTAAAAAGACTTGTAGATAAGTGTCCTCTGAAAAAGAAAAAGGTATTTTCTTATGATATTCACATAACACATGACATCCTCATATTAATAAAACTTCTGTGGCTAAAAATTAAACAACTGATAGTGTTCTTCAAAAAAATGTTTCATTTCTAAGAAAAGCAACCTCTGAATTCAGCATAAACAACTTTTTCTACAAGAATCTAGTACAAACTTTCACACATGATTATGCAAATATGTATATGTAACTTTTACTAAACATTTATTTTACTTCTTTTTCATAAAATAAACTCTTAAAAACTTATCTGTGAAATGGCAACTTTTGGTGCAAGTATAAGATAAAAGTATTTTTTCAGAGAAAGAGGCTCATTTCCTATAGTAAACAGGAAGAGCAGACTACTAATAGACTGCATTCAAGGGCTATAGTATCTCCATCTTTGAGAGTTAGTTAAGCATCACTTCCAAGTTTCAAAAGACAGTTCAGAATGGTGAACTGATGTGAATGGGAAGGGTGAGACAAATGTAAAGTTCACTCCATAGCAGGTCATAAGGGTCCAGACAAGCTGAAAGAATAGTCTTCAGTTTAACTCTTGCATTTAATAAA
The DNA here is from genome assembly GCA_004027455.1 of Hydrochoerus hydrochaeris. NCBI lineage: Eukaryota > Metazoa > Chordata > Mammalia > Rodentia > Hydrochaeridae > Hydrochoerus > Hydrochoerus hydrochaeris. The sequence continues at coordinate 103,637 of PVLA01005689.1, forward strand.
ATGTTATAAGGGAATGTAGCTTGCATGTTTCTGAAGTATGAAAGAAAGAATTTACACACTAAAAAAAGTTCTTTCTAAAGGTAGAACAGGAGAAAAAGAAATGAAAAGATATATACATATATAAAATCCTGCAGAAGTCAAAAAAAGGTAGCATAGTGAGATCCTGTCTCAAAAATAAAAATTCAGGCATGGTGGTACACACACCTATAGTCCCAGCACTTGAGAGGCTGAGGCTGATAGCCAGGAGTTCAAGGCCAGCCTGAGCTACAAAGTGAATTGAAAAACTATATAGTGAGACCCAGTCTCAAAAATAAACAAATAAACAAACTCCAAAAACTAAAAACAAGAAAGGTAGTTAGACTGCTAACTTTACCACAGGGATGGGGAAATGATGGGCACCTATGCATGACCTCCTTAGTATAGCCGGTGGACTAGGAATTGTCTTTATGTGGTTAAAAAGCAGTGAATAAAGAATAAATGACAGATATATGTTGTCCTCAAAGCTTAAACTGTCTACTAGCTGGAGCTTTACAGAAAAAGTCTGCCAACTCATGCTCTATCCTGTCCTGGGAATGGCCCATGCTCATGTCTTATGAATGAATCGGGCTTAGGACCTCTGATGAAATACTAGCTTCAGTTAGGCTTACCTGTTGTGTCTGTAGGACTGAGCATGCTAAGAGGCAAGATTTATAAATACACACTGCTAATCATACCAACTGGCAAGGATTGACAAAAAATATACTTCATTTCTATATAATGTCAACTTCTGATCCCTAGTCTATGTTTTATAAAACAGGAGTATACTGTAGAATCCATGAAAATACATGGATTTTGTCAATATCCTCTTGGTTGAGAGAGAAAATCATAATAATACCTCTGTGTGAAAATTTATTTTACACTCAAAGAATTTCAATTATCCTCAATCCATCCTGGTTTGCATGGATTATAAGGTATACAATAGCCCTTCTGGTCTTCACAATAAAGTAAGGATTTGACAATGAATTTATAGTCTATTAGCCCAGGTGCTTTTAAGACTCAGGACATGAAGAAACAAATCAGTCTTCCAAATGATCAGTTTTTTTTTGTTTTTTTGGTTTTTTTTTACGTAGAATGAGCCAAAATAATACAAGACTGCCTATACTTCTAAAAATTCTCATACACTGAGAACATAAATGTGAGTGCTTACTCCATTAATGTTACTTTAACTTTCTAAGATTGATCCTGTTGAGACTAAGCTAGTCCCCCACACAACCACTGCCCCCCACCAGCATGCTTTCACAAACAGCATATGTACTTACACCACAGATGTGACGTTGTTGGCCAAAGAACTTTCATAGTACGGGATGCCTTTACTAATTACAACACTGATTTGGCCACCCAACACATTCGATACTACTCCTGCATGTATACCAGCCACACATAATGGTGAGGACTTGAGGAGAGGAAAAAGAAAATACAAGTTTGAAGTTTCTCTTGATATTCATAATCAAAACACATCTACTTCCTCAAGAAATCAGTTAATCTGGGCTGTTCTCATAGAGAACTGATGTCATAACATTTTTTGCAGAAGAAAAAGAGTAAAACACTGCCTATTAGGAAAAAGAAATGTAACAAATAAACATCTAAATACTCCAGTTTTTAAAAAAAGCTACAACTTTAAAGTAAGTCTGTGTCCAACTTACATCTCTATATCCATGAGGAATTGTTCCAGATATCTCAGCAAAAGGAAGGAGACAACCAGGTGGGCAGTACTTACTGAGAAATGGAAATAAGTAAAAGCTTATATAATGCTGCACTTTCTGGAGAAAAGCAAAACATATCACACATAGATTTTTCAGCCCAATGTAACTAACTTGCATAATATCATCGCCCTAAAAGGAATCACTTCAAAAAAGCCTCTTAAAAGTCTTTTCATCGAAACATTTTCAACATCTCTTAAGCCACATATTTACAAGAATCTCACATTCTCCATATTGCTTTATTTTACTTGATAATGAATGG